>WOFM01000433.1:100366-180615 GCA_011428145.1 Ericerus pela
GTGGGGAATAAGTTCTGGTATAAAGGAAATAAGACTATAAATTTTGATGAGCGAGTCCATCTTAAACTAGATAGAATTATTTCCATTGGTAATGTAAATTTGAATGACACAAATGTATATAGATGTGTGAGCCCTGAGAATGAGTTCTCTACAAACTTAGTTGTTGTCAAGAATTATAAACAGAAACCTAGAAAAATTTTATAAAATTTTGTATTCCTTGAAAAAAAAAGAAATAATAAATAAATAAATAAATAAATAAATAAATAAATAAATAAAAGAATTAAATTTAAATCACGTATTTTAAAATCATCTTCCTATAAATTTGTTAAAAAATAAATCCCCCTGACATAAGCACTCCAAGTGAGAAAACATTAAACGAATCGAGACATTTCGTATTTTCGTACTTTCGTTGGTTAATTTATGTACTTTTTCGTAGCATCTTGCTACACATCTAACAAATAAGTACAAAGTGAGAATAACGAATTCGAGTTTCGAAAAGTTTTTTAGAAACTGGACAGGAAGTCAATTCGCAATTCCGAGAGCAAAATTACAAGTTACCTGAGTCGTAACGTGATGGCAAACGTAAGTAAAAATAATTTTATAAAAATATATCAGAATTTCGATATTACAATGTTCTGACCTATTCTTACATTCTTTCTTGTACTGGCATTCCTTTTGCGAATAGAAAAAATAACCGGTTGATAATACAGTTTTCTATTTCCTCAGGAACCGATGGTACCATTATCATTGTACGAAGCGAAAGTTGCAAGAGTTGCACAGTTGGAAGAACAGCTAGTAGGTTAAGTAGACTATTTTAAGAAGTTCGTAGACGATATCGCGTATCGAATTATTGAGTAATTACTTCAGCGATTACAAAATTCTGTAAACGAATATTGAATTCTTCACGTCCATATTTCCCTAGAATAGTGCTCTGCATAGGTATTCCTTACTTTTCTTCGAAATAGCTAACTCAATACTTACGAAGCTCGATCAATTCTATGATTTTTTCGTTTCGATGAACGACGTATACGTACGTAGTCGAATGTTACAAAACGCTCTAGTATGAACGCGAGACATACAACCTAGAATAGTGTTCGAAATAGGTATTTCTTGCTTCTCTTCGAGATATAGTAGACGTTCGTAATTCGTTGATAACTCAATACTTGAGAAATTCGATTTATTTCGCACGACTCCTCGCTTTCGATGAACAATGTGTACGCAGATGAGAGTTATGAAACGTTGTAGTTGGCGTGCTCTGAGAAAGCTCAGTCTCGAGTTTGTAGAACTTTCTTTCGACATATGTGCGAAATAGGATGAAATTATTCCAATTCAACAGTTCGATAGCGTTGTTCTAGTGTATCTTCGAGTACCTCGGAATCGTGTGTGAGCATACATACGAGCATACGAATCAGTTCTTTACAACTTTTTCGTTGTAGTAAACAATGTATATGTAGTTGAAGGTTTCTTAATGACGATCACTTCCTAATACGTGAATTTTTTTTTCCCTTCAGAAACGTTCAGCTGGACTCAACGCGGCCGTACTAGCCCGTGATACTCTCGAAGATTTTCGGAACAAAATATTGTATCCATATGTACATGGTCCCCCGAATGCCTCTAACATCCGAAATGCTTACTTCAACTTCTTCGCCGACCAACAAAATAATGTGGTTCGGACATTATTAAGACGCATTCAGGACAGTGGTTGGTTTAGAGACGTGCCGCACTTCGTTGATACTTGCATGGAAGCTTATAGGAAAACATCAGCCATCATACATGCCTCGGCCCAGTCGTTTAGAACGTTGCACTCGTTCCAACAATTTATGAATGTTATCCGGGATATTCCCACATTATTTGAACGAGAAGAAATATCGGTGGAGCTTGTTAGCTCCATAGTTCCTTACCCGTGAACAAGGATACTTTTTAGCCCTTTTAGAAAGAAGTGATTTATTTTATTTATTTTAAAGCTATGTGCAGAGACTGTGGTATTATTTTATAATAAGAATTTGTGATATAATTTTAAAGTTTGTTTCAGTTTTACTTAAAACTGTTTTCTCATTTTTTTTTTTCGTTATATTATTTTGATCATTTAATAAAATATATAAATTTTTCTACCAAATCTCAATTTTTTCTCAATTTTCTCATTTTTAAAACTGTCTTCAAAAACCTTAAAAAAGCGGGTTGCGTTAGAGAAATTAGTCACTGCGTTAGAAAATTAGACTTCTACACTTCTTTGTAAGATTTTTAAAATTTTTCGGTTAAATAGTAGTAAAATAAAATATGAGCCAAAATTTTTAACAAGCAGCTGCGTCGCACCGCTGCCCAATGCCGATTATTGATTCTTGAAACCGATTTTGAGTTTGTTGAAAGTTCATTGGGTGTGTTGAAAATCGGTTCTTGAATCGATTTTGAGTTTGTTGAAGTTCGTTGAGCACGTTGAAAAAGCGCTTATTCGAGTGAAAAGATGAGAGAAGTAGTACAATCGGTTAAATAGTAGTAAAATAAAATGTGAGCCAGGATTTTTTACAAGCAGCTGCTCAGTGCCGATTCTTGAAACCAATTTTGAGTTTCATTGAATGTGTTGAAAATTGGTTCTTTGAGTTCGTCGACGTTTGTGGAGAATGTTGAAAAAACGTTATAAAAGAGAAGAAAAGTAGTCACAAAAGTGTGATTTTTTTTTTTCTTCGAAAAATAAATGTGGATTGGAGTCACACTAATCACATACTACTGACGTGTACTAAATCTCCTATTTTTGGTATGCCACTATTTGTTCGGTAGTTGTTTGGTATTGGTTGTGGTTGTTTGTCTCGTAAATATGTGAGATAATTTTGTTTCCATTGTATCCATAAGTTCTTTAAATATATTTGGTCTATTTTCCATATGTGTTGTAAGTGTTTTTCTGTTGATGTGAGTGTGTTGTGTGGCTTGTCGGAATTTAATATGGTGTGTTGGAAATTAAGGTGTAGGAAGTTAGCTGGTGTAAGGTATGAATAAGTTGATGTTTCTGTTTCTGGGCATAAAGGTCTTTCGTTAATCATTATTTGTAATTGTTTGATGGTAATGTTAAATGTTTGTATATAGATGGGGTGATGTCCTACTGTTTTATAATAGGATTGTTTGATGATGCCTATTAGGCGTTCGTAAGTGCCTCCATACCATGGGGCTTTGGCTGGTATGAATTTCCATTCTATTTGATTTTCGTACAGGTAATTTTGCACTGTATTGTTGTTTGCTATGTCGTTCCAAATGTTTGTTATATTTGTGTTGATGACTCTGAATTGTGCGGCATTGTCAGACAGTAGTAATTTAGGTGTTCCTCTGTCTGCAAAAAATGAGTGAAATGCACACCAAATTTCTTCTGTTTGTAAGGTTTTGACAGGTATTAAATACACTGCTCGTATAGTGAGACAGGTGAATATGAGGATCCATCGTTTTGATGATGATGTTGATGGTGAGATCTGTTGTGATTGTTGTTTTGTTATTATTCTGTTATATGTATAAAATGGTCCGAATATATCAACTCCTGTGTGTGTAAACGGGTGAGCATTTTCATTGAGTCTAAAGTCTGGTATGGTTGAAAATGGTGGTTGCTTATAGGGTTTATTTGAATGAATTTTACATTTATAACAATTCTTACGAATTGTTGATATGACTAGTTTGTTTATGCTTGGTGTGAAGAAGTTTTTTCTAAATTTTGCAACGGTATATCGAGTTCCACTATGGTAACTTTTTTCGTGTATGTATAATATTATTAATTTGGTTAAGTGTGATTGTGGGGGTAATAGATATGGAGCATAAGTTTGTGTGTGCAATGTATGTGGAGGTAGGTAGTTATGTAGTCTGAGCATGTTGTTTTTGTCGACTTTTATGTGAAATTTTTTGAATATTGCGTATGGTGGTGGATTTGTTTGTTGTAATTGTTGTAGAATGGGTTTACAATATTTTTGTTGTTCTGCATTGATGAAGATAGTTAATATTTGAAAAAATTGGTAATCTGTATAAAGGTATGGTATTGTATAGAATTTATTATTCGTTATTTTCTTTCTAAATTGTTTTAATGCTTTTATTGTAATTGTAAAGGTCTTGATTAATTTTTGTAGTGAGGAAAATTTATGAATGTCTAAGTTAAATGGTGTCATATTTTTTCCATATATGTACGTGACGAGTGTGTCTTTGTTTGGTAAGGTGGATCCTGTGATTATTTCTTCGTGATCCACGTGTGGGTATGGGTGTTGTGTTGTTGGTGTATTGTCAATTATTTCTTCATGGTCTACATCGGGTCTTATTTTGTTGTTGTTGGTTGTTTCTGATATTTGTTCGTAATGTGGTATTTTGTATGTTTTAGACTGTGTTTATCTATGTTTGCGTGTGTATGTGTGGTCATTATATGTATTGTTTAATATTGTTTCATTAATGTATGGTTGGGCATAATCGTGTAAGGATTCTGCTATAGTGCAAAAGGTTTGTTCATGTTGTTCTTCTGTTTGGATTTCTGAGATTTCGTCTTTTAGTGTGTGTAGATCTGTTTGTGGCCATTTTGTTTTTTCTTGTGTTAGCCATTCTGGTCCTGTAAACCAGTTCGATTGTGTTAGGGACATTAGGTTTGCTCCTCTTGATCCTATGTCTGCTGGGTTTTCTTTTGTTGGTACGTATTGATATAATACGTTTGGAATTGTTATAATCTCTTTGACTCTATTCTGTGTAAAGGGGGGTAAGATTTTCCTTTGTGTGAGCCATATGAGTACGCATTTGCTATCCGACCATAAAAATGATTGATTGTTTTGTGATATTTGTAATGTTTCTCTAAGAAATTTAATGAGTCGTGCTCCGAGTAATGCTGCTATTAATTCTAATTTTGGTATTGTATGTGTTTTTGCTGGTGTTAGTCTGCATTTGCCTATCAGAAATCTTAAGGTGTGTATGTTATCGGTTTTGTATCTTAAGTATGCGACTGCGGAATAAGCTATTGCGGAAGCATCTACAAATATGTGGATTTCTGCTTGTTCTGTGAGAAATGGTTTTTGAAAAAATTTCCTTGGAAAACATATGTCATTGCATTTGGTTATGTCTGTTATAATGTTTTCTGCGATTGGGATTAGTGCATTTGGCAATAGTGTGTCCCATTCTTGTTTGTGATTCCATAATGTTCTTACGAATGCTTTTGCCGGAACCATTAATGGGGCAAACCAACCTAATGGGTCAAATATGGCTGAAAAATTACTGACAAAAGTTCTTTTGGTATGTTGATCTGGTATTTTGATCTTTGGTTGTAAGTATAGTATGTCTTTGATGTAATCTCATTGGATTCCTAATATTTTAACAGGTGGGTTTTGAATTGCGTTTTTAGTTGTGAAATATGATCGTAATGTTTCGTCATTTGTTGCCCATTGCGCCAGTTCCATGGATATATCATTGAATGTTTTGTTTGATGCGTCGTATAATTTTACGGCCTGTTCGTGTGTTGGTACTGATGTAACTAGGTTATCCACGTAAAAGTTGTTCGTTAATATGTTATAGAATTGTGGATTGGTGGTTTGGAAATGATAAAGTAGCGTAGCTGCTAATAAAAATGGTGATGCTATGACTCCAAAAGGTACTCGTTTGAATCTGATAATGATGAGATTGTTGTTTGCTAATGGTTTGTTTGGGTCTTTTAACCATAAAAATCTCGTGACATCTCGATCTAACGGGCTTAATTCTAATTGTAAAAAGGCTTTTCTAATATCTGCACTTATTCCAATTGGATTTATTCTAAATGTTATGAATAATTTGACTAGGTCTGCTAGAAGTTTTAAGCCCTTATGTATACAGTCATTCATTGAGTGGTTTGCTTTTTTAGTTTTTGCTGATCCGTCAAAAACTATTCTAATAGGGTGTGTAAGTTTAGTTGGGTCTATTAGGCCGTGATGTGCTAAATAATGTATAGGTTCTGTGGAGTGTTTGTTATCTACTGTTTCTATTATGTCGTTTTTAAATAGTTCTTGAAAGTATGCATCGTATTTTTTGAAAAAGTCTGGTGAAGTACGCATATGTGGGATTTGACTTTTAAGCCTACTGAATGCTAAAGAATAGTTGTCTGGTAGTGGGGGTGGGTATATTTTCCATGGCCATCGAACTTGGTATCTTCCATTTACTAGTTTTATGTTCTGATAAAATAACTCTATTGCTTTTTGCTCTTCTTGTTCTATTGTTAGGTCTGGTGTTGTTATCCCTATTGTTTCTAGTTTCCATAATGTTTCTATGTCTAGTTCTGATACAAAATATGTATGTTCAATGTGTGGTGATTGTTCATTGTTTATTAGTTGGCCTGTTATATGAAATCCAAAGGTTGTTTCTATTAGTTGAGTAGTGGGTGATACGTGTGTAATTGATTTAATGAATTGCCACATATATTCATTTCCTATTAATATATGGATTTTTGATGATGTTTTCAGAGTTTGTGCAAAATGTAAATTCTTGTATTTTGGATATGTTCTTTTGATTTCTGCTATGTTTTGTGTGTCTAATTTGTTTGATATGTTTTCCACAGTTCTTGCTGTCAGGTTTGAAAATTTGTGTGTGTCATATTCAATTTCAAAGGTGACAATGTTTGTATGGAATGTTTGTGTCGTTTGATTTTGTATTCCTGTCAATTTTAGTGAGTGTGTTCCTAAAATTGGTAATTTGAGTGTGTGTATAGCGATGTTCTCTAGTATGTATGTTTTTGTGCTTCCTGAATCAAAGAATGCGTTGACAGGGTAAGTTTGTAGTGTTTGTGGGTTACGTATGTTCGTACAGAATGTAAGGAATTTATTATTTGTGGATAAAATTGTGAATAAGTTTAACTTACTTGGTATTGGCGGTTGGAGTGCTGTTTCTTCTATTTGTGCAGATGTGACTATGGTTTGTCCGGGTATTTTTCTTTTATTCTCTGTAGTATGAGAGCGTTTGTTTTCTTGGTTCTGGAGGTGCTGTAAGGAGATTAAATTAAGATTATTATTTTGTTCTGTATGTGTGTTTGTGTTATCTGGTTCCTGCTTACGTATTGGGAATTTGGTTTGTAGTTTGATTACTCTTTCGAGATATCTGTTTGCTTCGGCTTTGGTCATGGGGTATGTTACTCTTGGGCATAGTGCTGTGTGATGTGCGTTTGTTTGTTGGCACTGGAACCATCTGCATTTCCTCTGTTTTTGTCCGCAATGATCTGCTGTCGCTATTATACCGCATTTCGGGCATAGGTTAAATTGTCGAAAGTATGCTCTTCTGTTCTCTAGTGTGTTATATTTGTGGTGACAGCATATGTGGCTCCAGTGAGGGCCTTTGCAGAACATGCATCGTTGTTTGGTTGGTATGGCCGGGAATCTGTAGAGCTGTTCTGGAATACTGCTATCTGGGTCTGTTTGTGTGTGGTAAGCTGGAACAGAAATATCGTCTATATCGTTATCGGTATAGTGTTCTGGTGAAGGTTTACCTTGATCAGTATTCGTATGAAATATTGGACTGCTTTTAAGCTGTGTTATGGTTTCTGTTGTGTTTTTATTATTGTTAGGTTTGTTGTATTGTGGTCTGTTATATTGTCTTCGGTTGTAGTTGTTGTTTGCTTTCTCTCTGTAATATATATTGTTTTGTTGTTGTGTGTCTTGTGTTCTGTTTGTCTCTTTTGTTGTATCTGGTTTTTCTGTTAAGTCTCTTGTTTTGATTTCTTGGTATACAGCTTCTAGAACTGCTCTCGAGTTTGGTTTGGATATATCTATCCTGTTAGAGTATGCGTTCCTTGGGAAAATTCTTAATAGTGACGGGAATGTTAAATCGTCAGTTAATTCTGGTACGAAGTCATGTATAGTGTCTAAGAGCATGCATGTTTTATCGTATGCCTGACGTAATCCTTCTTTTGTGTTTTGTGCTAATGGTATGTTATTTAGAGTTTGCCATAGTTCTGATCGTAATCTAGATTCATCACCAAATTCGTCATGTAAATACTGTAATCGTCTAAAGTATCCCTGTTCGTTATGTCCTAGAGTTGTTAATCTTTGTTGTATATTGTCTGGCATAGCATCTTCTAAAATTTTACATTTTTGTGGAGTTATAATGTCTTCCCTTACGTGTATGTATTTCATGAAGGATGTTATAAAATCAGGGTATGATATGCGTTTTCCGTTGAATTTTGATAATTTGTATTTTGGTGTTTTGAGAAAGCAGGGTTGTGTTAAGGTAGTTGCTCCCGTAAATACTTCCCATACTTTTGGTATGTGAAGTGTACTTTTTTGTTTTGTTGTGGTTTTTTCGTTATTTATATGCGTTGATTCATTTCTTTCTATTGATTGACTTAAGTTAGTGTTTGTCGGCTGTTTATTATAGTTTTGTATGTGAGTATTCGTTATTCTGTTACGTTTTTGTTGTGTTGTGTCTGCGTCTTTATTAATGTTTTTTCTAGTTGGTGTGAGATCAAGTGGTGTCGTTTGTTCTGTTGTGTAATTTCTTTTTGATTTTTTGATTTCAATATTTGGTGTTTGTGGTGTTTGATCATCTTTGTAAGTCCATTTAGATGTTCTTTTCCTTACTGGGGTTTGTTTGAGAGTTAATATATGTATGTCTGAATTATTACCTGGTGGTGTGGTGGGTCTGTAACGCTCTTCTGAGGCAGATCTGTAGTATCCTGTAGAGCGAGGACTCATCATCTCCTCACTTGATGTTCGAGATATTGTTCTTTGTCGTTTGCTTGGAGATTTTGTGGTATTTGTGTCGCAATATATTTCTGGGGGTTGTTTGGATTGAATACATTGTTGTGCTGTTTGTTGTTGCATTTTTCGGGCTGTTTGTAGTTCCTCAAATTCGTTATTTAGTTTTGTAATTTGTATAGTAAGATGTTCTTTAATGTCGTATGCTTTTTGGTAGAAGTGAGTGTCTGCGTCCGGTGGTAGGTTTTCTAAATCTGTTAGTTGAAATTGTAATACACTTAAGAAAATACGTACGTCTGCTGGTTGATATAATGCTACGTTGTAGTTGCGAGCTTGTTGAATTTTAGTTTCTGCTCTTGCCATGGAAATTTTGATGTATGTTCGTTGAGTGTTTTTGTATGCTTGTTGTGTAGCTAGTAAGGTTGTTGTGTATAGTGTTTGACGTGGTTGTGACGATTGTATAATATTTGGGATGGGTAGTATCCCTTGTGTTATTGGTTGTTTGTTAGTGGTTGTTAATAAGGCTGTTGTCGTTGGTCTGTACCTTGAGGTTTGTGAAGTGTCTGATGATGTTATGTTTGAGTATGTTGTTTGAGGATTGGGGTTTGTGATCGTATGCGTGAGAGTGGTAGGTAAAGTTATTGTGACCGTTTTCGGTAAAGTAATGTTTTTTGTTTCCTTGCTTGTGCCCGATATGTTTGATGTATGCGTTGTGGTTTGTTGTATGGCGGGTGTTTGGTCAGTGAGGTGTCTTGTAAGTGGTGATGGATGTTGCCGCGGTTGTTCTTGTAAGAGGAGTGGAGATGGATGGGTGCTTTTGGATTGATCATCTGGTTCATTTTGCATGTTTGGTCCTTCTGTTGTTTTGGGTTTCTTCTTTCCCATTTCTTGGTCTGTGAAACAGTATTAAATTATGTGTTACTTACGATGTTGTTACGCACGTGGAAGTGTGGGCATATTTTTTAATTTACTTAATCTGATCTCACTTGTTTGTATAAAGATATGCTAATTGTTGTTTAATGTATAGTTTCTAATTATATAAATATGTATTTGTTGTACTTACATTTGTTTTGTTCTGCAATGTTTGTTGTGGACATGCGTTTCTTTGTTCAATTTATCACGCGAGTTTGTTGTGTTTAAAATGAGGGTTTGCCCGAATAAAAGAAAAAAAAATGACACGAATACTTATAAAAACAACTTAAAAACAACTTATATTACTTCGAGGACCGGTATTTGCTGTGCTACCATGTAGTGAGATCAATAATAAAGAGCGTGGTTCTGTTCGCGCTCGTCGCCATTTTACCATATGACGTCGTTCGTCATTCTCTCTAACGAACTTTCTGTCTTGTCTGTGTGTGTGTAAACGTTTGTGATTGGTCTGTTCTACTGACGTCATTGATGTGGTCTGTGACGTCAGTGAGATAACGATATTGTTAAGCAATATCGTTATCGTATCGTGTACGACTCCGTCGTTCACGATAGATTAAACAAACTCACTTTAGGCTTTCAACATCGGACTACACAACTAGCACGGTTAGACACATTAATTTTCATCAGTGTTGCCACTGTAAAAATCTTAAATAAAAACTTATTGAGTGGCCGATTAGCCCCTTGATGGCCGATTAGCCCCGTTCTACGGTACGTTAAATAAAATTCTGCTCAAAAAAGTGAAAATTATATTTATATTTTCAATATTATCGTAATCATCAGTTTAATAGTCTCAATTTTGCGAATCAACTATAATGTTACTACTGTTTTTACCAGTTCAAGCAAAGTTTCTAAAAACAGGTTGAAGATGGTGAAGCTATTATATGTTCTTATATTTTTAATTAGATGAATTTGTAATTTATCTTTTAGATGTTGCAGATTTGAAATTCCTTGTCCAAAGATGGTTACCTAAAAGAAGACCACATTAAGGATATTATGGATGGATAAATCAACATGATTGTTCTGTATTGCTATTGTTTAATACTTTGATTCTAATACGCATTTAGATATATTTTGTGAAGAATCAAATTTATATGTCTTGAAAAATTTTGTGATTTTCAGTATTATAATTCTTTTAAATTACTTTATGCTTTTGTTATCAGCCGAACAATTGTCTTCAAAATACAAGTCACAATTTAAAGCTGTGTAATTACACACCATCCAAAAAATACTTCGTTTAATGCTGAAAAAAAATGTGAACATATTTGAGATTTGTTGAAGAAGTTGGGAATGTATTGATTAAATTGGACTGTATTTTTGTATCATGGGAGTTCACCTGAATACTTATGAAAAATTCATTCAAAATCAGATCCACACTCTGAAAAAAATGGCTTCAACTCACAACTTTCTTCTAATGGATGATCATAGTATGTTATATTCGTATTATTTTTGTTTAATTCATTAGTTTTTTTTATGCTTGGCACCTTATGAATTTTGTTTCCAGAAAATTATGTGAAAATGGCTGTATTCTACTTAATGAGTTGAGAAAGGTATTGTGTGTTGCTGATCCAGCTACTGTCCTATTCATACCAGGAAATGATGTTTCAAAAGAGACGAACATTATAGCTGATGAAACACCCATTAAAAGTTTTTTTGTGGGCTCTTTTCTGATAGCAGATTCCCCTTTAAAATTTATTCTGTAATTTAAAAAAAATAAATAGCCCTGAATTAACTTCTCAGTTTTATATATTTTGTTTCACATCATGCTACGGGTGTAACAGTTTAAAGCTTGAATCGTAATTTTTTTATTTTACCCTACACTTTAAACTCTTCTAATTTATTGGCATCGATCCATGTTTATGATTTTTGTGCAAAAACACCAAGCAGTTGATTTTATTTTATTTTTAAATGTACCTTCAGATTAGGACAGGAGTGATTGTACTCTCTCATTCTTTTAAAGACAATTTCAAGAAGCTGGAATTTCTCCTCCACTCGAATGAATGAAATCTATATACATTATTGTTATGGAATTTGTATCATTTTTTGGATATTTGTGTAGTCTAAACAAAGACAGGAATTTGAACTGAATGCAATCATCAGCATTTGAACGAGCAAGATTATTTTTCAAGTGTATTTATTTTTCTGCCAACAAATTATAATTTATTGAGCTGTACAGTTTAACCTATTATAAACAACGATTTTTCAAATAGACTTCCTCAAAGATATTGCAGAACAATCAAAGTTGGTCTTCATCATTTTCATGACAATTTGGATATTAACTAACGGGGTGCCTATGCAATGAAAGCAATCATACATTAATTTCATCTTGAATTTTCTCAGTTTTTTATGGTTCATGCATTTTAATTGTTGGGAGTCTCTTCTTCAGAATAATGTGTCGCACATGTAGGTGTCATTTTATAAAAAAGGATCTTGAACAAAAATTTACAGATTGCAATTTATTCTAAACACTTTTCAATGGATACGTGAGTTACTAATAAATTTAGTGTTGAGCACAACAAGCATAAGAATTAATACTACAGGCACAGTACGCCTTTGAGTATAATTATATTATTTCATAAGGAGAGCTGATTCAACAAGTTCCGTTTTTCAACAATAGGTAGCGTTTTTGGGGAATTAAATGACTTATTTTATACGCGAGTATATCTATATATACGAATTATATATAGATATACTCGTGTGTAAAAGAAGTAAATTCATTCCCTGAAAGCGCTATCTATGTCTGAAAGTAACTTCGTATAGAAAATATATACGAATCAGCTCTCCATATGAAATAACATATACTCGAAGCAATACACTACATTTTACATGACATTCAATGATGCCAGTTACTTCCACTAAAGCTATTCTCCCCCATTTAAAATACATAGGAAATATGAATTTTTACCCGAATTTTTGGCCATAATTATATTTAATGAGATAGCTACTTTTTTGTAATAAATGAAATTTTAGAGAGCACAATCTATAATGTACAGGTTTATCTAAATATTGTGTATTTTTCATAAAAACAATATTATATGAATTAGCTACCTAATTCATAATTTAAACCAATTATTTTTTTCTAATCATTGGGACGGATAAATTCTCGATTTTTAGAGAAGAGCATCGAACCAATAATTTACAGGAAGCCTTCAACTCCCATATTATGATATACATTGTGGGACAGCGAGGTGGAACTGATCACCCAGGAACATGGCTCTTCACAGGTATAAAGGCTATAGCTAATAATAATCTTAATGCTTCATAATTTTACGAGACAAATTAAACCAATTCTTTTGATGAATTCCCAGATTTTTTCTCATCACTAAAAGAAAAAACCATTTTGGTTTCAATTTTTTTGTTAGAATTTATATTCAATCAATAATTCTTTTTACAATCTGAGACATAACACACAGGAGTTGTTTGGTTGTTGTGAAATCACATGAAATGCACCATATAATATCCTATCAAATTATCAAGTTGAATGGAATGAATGTGTTTTTGTCTTGTTGGTGGTCTTCAAAAAATAACATAGAGGCTCATTTTGCTAGTCAATATTTGAGCTTAGGAAATGATTCATACAGAACACCGAAACCAAAAAGTACATGGCGGAAATATGATTCAAAAATACGTACTTCGATGGAGGCATTGTCGGTGTTCTTATTTCTGACTGAGTGTAGCCACCATTCTGTGGAATGTAAATTACTTCATATATTTTGTAAAAATTGACATAGGTGTAAGAACATAGGGGCAAACATATTTTACATTTTGTAAGAAAACAAAACAACAAATTTTATTCGGGGCATAAAAAAGTGAAAGAAAAGTATTAACTGCATTCTACACCAGATGATTCCTACGTTTATGACTGTGACCTCACTTATATGTGTAATATTGATTATTATATATTATTTGTGTATTAATTTTTTATAGTTTTACCAATGGAAGAAGGCCGTCATGATTCTGAGGCAGATATTTATATTATTGATCTACCTCCACAGTCACATTATCTTCTCCTCCATCTCCTATAGGTCAAACTTTGTCTCCACTAGTATTTGTTGAAATTATTCAACTACAACAGCCATTAGAGGGATCTGAAACAGGCCAAGGGCATGTTGAGGCATCTACACCCCCATCGTTATTGTTTTTGCCTCCATCTCCCTTTCAGCTGGATCAGTTACCACCATCCTCAATAGTGCCACCAATAGGTTTGTTCTGCTACAATTAGTTTATTCCAGGTAACAAATTCTGTAAAGATTCTGTAAAATTATGGGGTTTTTGACAAAAAATTAAATTACTGAATAGAGCAAATGCTATAAGGCTTGTTCATTTAGTGGAACAGCCCTACTAATGTATTAGAATCTGTACAGAATTAGTTACCCCAAACAAAACTATCATCACCAAAACCTTTATCTATTTTAGCTCCGGATATAATTGACTTAGAGGTACAGGAGGCAGAAGCATCACTAGCTGAAATGCAACAGTAACAGGTAGTCCTTGTAGCACAGCCAGCCCAGGTACAACAGCAAGCCATGGTACCACAGCCAAACCTGGAACTAAGGCCAACCCGGGTTATGGGGGATGGATTAATTTTCCAATTCTGCTTAAATAGAACTGCGAATATTTTGTTTAGGCCCTGCAGGCATCTAGGATATTGCGAAAATTGTTTTGCAGCATTAATGGTACCTGAGACTCCCAGGTGTCCATTCTGCAGGGTCACTATTAAAGATGGGAAACTTGTATTCACTGTATAATACGTAATTTAAAAGCCCATTTAAAAATTGTTATTTCTGGAATCAGTGCTTACAATAATTAGGTACTACTTTCCCCTAGGTACAATGGTCTAGAAGATCCTGATGAGGACTCAAGTCAACCAAGGTTTGAACCCTATTTTCGGTTGTGTTGTATTATTTAGTTGTTTTTTATTTTTTATTTTTTACTTTTTATTTTTTTGTACTACTTTGTTATTTTTTCCATGCCCAATTGTAAGTTTTTTAATAAAATTTTTTATTAACCTTATTAATGAAAATTACTTTGTGGAATTTTTGATATTTGGATCCTTTAATGTATCCGAAAATACAATTATAATAATACTTATTAATTCCATTTCGATTTATGAAAAACAAACTAAACATTTTAAATGGCAAATATTTTCTTAAAATTCATAAACTTGGCACAATAATAGGAGGCGAGTTCATAAATAAACAGGCAAATGTTTCACCTTTGGATTTTGATATTTTTTTGGGTGAAATTTTTCTGGTGGTTTCTATCAAGCATAAAAAATGAATTAAAATTTTCCAAAAGTCTTTAAACCTGGCACAATAATAGGGAATGATTGTAAGGAAATAAGGGAAAACCTTCGCAAGTTATTCTCCACGCCTCTCCAATCTTATGTGGAGTACAAGAATCTCTATTTAGACGCTTTTTGAATTAACTTAGGCTCTAGTGTACTCGAAAAATGGGAAAAATAGAAAATTTTGAAAATCTATATTCGTCCATTCTTGATGTGGTGTTAACAACGTGCTCAATTACTGCCTTAGCCTAGACTCCAATGTTATTCCAGAAATCTTGAAAATAATAACAATTTTTACACCCCCGATAAAAAGTTGTTAAAAGTTGACTTTTTTCATGGCTTAGCCTTATTTGACTCTCAAAAAATGATGAAAAAATTAAAAGTTTTCTCCTCCCTGAAGACTCTCTACAAGTTTAGATGAAAATTTTCTCAAATTCGAACTTTAATTTCAGCTTTGGTTTGGTGACGTCTGAGAAAAGTTGGGAAAATCAGGGCAAGTTTTATTCCACGCACCTCCAGCCTTATTTGGACCTTAAGAAACTCTATGTAGGGACTTTTTGACTTAACCCAAACTTTCGTTTACTCAAAAAATGGAGAAAATTATAAATTTTGAATGTCTTTATTTATCCAATGTTGATGTGGGTCCAAAAATGTGCTCATGGCTTCTTTTTGCCCAAACCTAACTTCAATGTCACTCGAAAAACCTGAAGAATAATAATAATTCTGAAACCCCACCAATTACCAGCTTTATTGTGACGATAAAAATTTATAAAAGGTGGACTTTGTTCATATCCTGGCTTAAATTACATCTCAGAATATGACGAATAAATGAAAATTTTTTTCCTCCGTCAAACAGTGGCCTTGATGTTTTGATGAAAATCTGCTTAAATTCGAACTTTTGTTTTAGCTTGAGGTTGGTAAGGTCTAGAAAAAGAAAGAAAAACCTGTAAAATTATTACTACACGTCGTTTCAGAAATATGTGGATGATAAAAAATTCTACGTAGGCGCTTTTTGACTTAGCCTAGGTTCTCGTGAACTCAAAAAATTGAAACAAGTTGAAAATTTTGGAAATCTGTTTTTTGGTATTTCTGATGGGAGACTGAAAACATGCTCATTTCCGTATTTCGGCCTAGCCTAGATTCTAATGTCTCTCGAGAAAGCTGGATAATAATGAAAATTTAGTCGACCAACGATCATCGGCTTTATTCTGATGAAAAGCTGTAAATGATATATTATTTTCCTAGTCTAGTATAATATTTCTTTTGGAAACTGAATAAAAAGATTATAATTTTTCCCTTCCCCAAAAACCAGTCTAGACGTTTTAACGAAAATCTGCTCAAATTCGAACTTTTATTCAAGCTCCAAGTTTGTACGGTCTGAGGAAAGCACAAAAAACCTATAAAGTTTTCACTCTATGCCTCTCCAGCCTTACATGGACCTCAAGAACCTTCTTTTTAGGTTAGATTAGGCTCTAGTGTACTCGAAAAAAAGAAAAAAAGATTCAAAGGTGGAAAATAATGATAATTTAGTCACCCCGGTTGATACCAGCTTTATTGTGATGATGAAATTTTCAAAAAAAGCGGATTTTTTCTCAACTTACTCTCATTTGACCGTCGAAAAATGAGGAAATCTTAAAAATTTTTACACTACGCCAAAAACCACCCAGCAAGTGTTGACCAAAAGCTGCTAAATAACATTTCCACCTCCCTCCATCCATTATCAAATTCTTCTCTTTGTTTTTTAATTTGTGGTCCATATTTTTCGCATTAATTTTATAGTGAAGAATAACAATTTTGTCTTTTATTGCCGTTTTTGTTTTGGCGATGGTGAAATTCCATATGACCATCCCCCTATTGCTGATCCACGTTGAAGTACTGCATTTTATTTAGAATTTTTCTATAAGAAGTTCCTCAAAATTTATTTTAGTATGCAATTCTTCTAACTCCGATGATCACTCATTGGGTAACATCTTCAATTAGCAAGTATGCAACTTTTTATTCAGTACGTACGAGAATTTGTGTGTGCTGTATTATCAGCTGATCATCCGGCCTCGTTGTACCAAGTTTCAATGTTTTTAAAAAATTTTACCAGTTCAAAATTGTTATGATTCTTTTTTTCTGCTTAGTACAAACCACCAGGAAAATTCATTAAAAAAAAAACAATTGAGATACAGGACTGAAACTTTATCTGTTTAATCACATAATCATCCTCTATTATTGTGCCAAATTTCAGATTTTTTGGACAATTTTTGCCATTTGAAATTTTGCAAAGTGGATTTTCAAAAAGATGAAAATTGCTATTAAAAATTAAAAATTTCTCAAAATTAGACTATCACGGCTACAGAGCTAAAACTTTGCATGAATAATTGAGTAACCCACTTCTACAAGTGTGTGATGTTTTAGCCTTATATCTCTTTTTTCAAAATTTTGACAACAGAATGTTTGGGCTGCGGGACTTTTGGGTCACTCTGTATCACACAATAAAATATAGGAAGTCAAAATTTGGGCCGATTTTGAAGCCCCTGGAGGTCAAATAATGGGTTAAATGAAAAAGTGAACGTCAAATTTGACATCAGCACCCAAAAAATTATACTCACTAATGAATCACACAACAAAATATGAGAGATAAAAATTTTATTTTCTTTTGTTGCCCCTGAGGGTTGAGGAATGTAGAATTAAAAAATAAATTTCAAATATGAAATCAGAAACCCACAAAACATACCCATACATATCATGGAACAAACTAAATTTGAAGTTCGTAGGGGTAGAGGAATGGGTTGAATGAAAAAATAAATGTAAAATATCAAATACGCGCTTAAAATAACATGCCCATACATATTTTATATCACATGACGATATATGAGAAGTCAAAATTTGCACCAAACGAAGTAGTTTTTAGACAATGGGGTTACACCCGTAGCATGATGTGAAAAAAAATATATTAAACTGAGAAATTAATTCAGGGCTATTTATTTTTTTTAAATTACAGAATAAATTTTAAAGGGGAATCTGCTATCAGAAAAGAGCCCACAAAAAACTTTTAATGGGTGTTTCATCAGCTATAATGTTCGTCTCTTTTGAAACATCATTTCCTGGCATGAGTAAGACAGTAACTGGATCAGCTACACACAATTCCTTTCTCAATTGATTAAGCAGAATACAGCCATTTTCACATAATTTTCTGGAAATAAAATTCATAAGGTGCCAGGCATAAAAAAAGAACTCATGAATTAAACAAAAATAATACGAATATAACATACTATGATCATCAATTAGAAGAAAGTTGTGAGTTGAAGCCATTTTTTTCAGAGTGTGGATCTGATTTTGAATGAATTTTTCATAAGCATTCAGGTGAACTCCCACAATACAAAAATACAGTCCAATTTAATCAATACATTCCCAACTTCTTCAACAAATCTCAAATATGTTCACATTTTTTTTCAGCATCAAGCGAAGTATTTTTTGGATGGTGTGTAATTACACAGCTTTAAATTGTGACTTGTACTTTGAAGAAAATTGTTCGGCTGATAACAAAAGCATAAAGTAATTTAAAAGAAAGAATAGGTTCGGAACTGAAACTTTCGATCTTAATTATAGTCCTCGGAATTGAACTTTTGAAGCGAAACTTATCTGAAACCATCTATGGATGAATATCTATTTGCTATTGAAATTTTGTGAAAATCTGTCGAATGGGAGAGGTGTGATTCTGCGACAAAAAAAATGGAGCTAAAATTTATAATTATATGGACGTGTAGAAAACTGTAATATTGTACAACATTGTTTAATTCCTCCAAAAAAAAAAAAAAAAAAAAAGCAGAAATTTTCCGTGTTATTATTATTTTTGTTTTTGTTTTTTTCGGTAATGTTTGGGAAGCAATCATTATGGAAAACAGAAAAATTTTATCATAATACAAGAATTTCTTGTATTTTAAAGAAACTTTTAGAACGAAAGTCTAGAATGGATTTTAATTTCTTCTTAATATCTGATTTTTTACAATTTCATATAACATACTGCTATGCTAAAAGTTTTACTCATACAACAATCCTGAAAATACACGATTATTTTCAATGTACTACATCGTTTAGGTGAATTCTGTTAATTTTATTATTGTTATTGTAGAGATAAAAATGCAAGTATATCAACTATATTCTGTCAGTTTACCTGTAAGATTTATCAGAACCCATTTTAACCGAAAAAATGTTATCAAATAGAGAGTGTAGGTACGATTTTATTTAGGTATGGACAAGAGCAGGACAAACTGAAACTAACGCATAGAAAAAAGTTATTTCTTTTCATTTAAAATTTTTTAGGTTATTTTCTCGTTGTTTTTTTTTTTTTTTTTTTTTTTTTTATCTTTATTATTATCTAGACATGGAAACAAGCTCGTCCGTGTTTGCACCATTAAATGAATTCTAATTATTAATTTTAAAAAAATTATCGAAAAAAACATCTTCGGTTAAGGTCTACGTCACATTGTCATTCAATTAGGTGGTGATGAACGTTTGTTGGAAGCTGAAAAGAACATATAGAATAGAAAATGGCGTGTATGTGTATGTATATATATATAGGCTACACGTAAAGCTAGAAAGATTATAATATTTTTAGCTGAGGATATATTACCTTCGGATTTCCACCGAGATAATTCGAGAAAAGAAAAAAAGGGTAAGAGGTAATAAAGAAGGAAAAAAAGAGAAAAGTTGAAAAAAAAGAAAAAAAAGGGGGAAAAGGAACATTCTTCGAAGAAAATGACAAATCGAAAACTTTATCGTAAGCTTGTGAAAACCGAAGGCGACTCAACACACGATTTATCTTGGACCTTTTTATTACGTTGGGCATAAAAAATGGTGGACGTTGCTTTCCTCATCAATCTAATCGTTATTTACGTTCGTCAAAAATTTTTTGGAAAAAAAAAAGAAGAAATGTCAGCGAATGATGACTGCGAATGGAGTAGAAGCAGTGTATGAGGTTTCTGGTAAATATGGTCGAAATTATCTCCAATCTTTTTTTGCGACATGATGTTAAAAATTTCCATGCCACGTTGTCAACTTGTGGTTTGAAAAATGTACAACATCTGGATGAAGGCAGTTAGGAACTGAAGGAAAATGACGCCGCCATTAATTCAATTGCATTTTTCATTAGTAAGAATCATCAATTAGGGGTGGTAAATAACGTAGGTGTATTAGATCGTAAATTTCATCTAAGTACTTATATCGCAGGGATGAGAATTCTTCTTCGGGTAATTATTGTAATAAAGTTTGAATTGAGTTTTGCGAGAAATTTCATTTCGCATTATTATTAGGTTGGATTGAAAATTGTAACCAATTCCATCAGAAGAATATAGTCCTACTTAATACGCTTCTGTTTTTTTGGTTTGACTTAACTTCAGTTCATCATTTCTTGAGGGTAAGGTTGGCAGACCGAGAAAACTCGACAGGCTCGACAGGCTCGTCAGGTAATACTATTTTGTTTGCAACATTAATTACCCAAAATTTTAACGGGATACATTCCTCCATTAGGTTATGTACCAGACCTAAAAAAACAAAACCCTGTACACAATGGCCCACCAACTGATACACAATGGTGTACACATTTCTTTTTCTACCGATTCGATAAAAAAAAAAGTTAATCTTAAGCGGGATTACGTACACCTGTAACAAATTAATGGTCCAAAGAAAAGCAGCCTTTCAACAGCCACCTACACTCATCAGAGCGTATTTGACATCGTCTCTCCCAGAGGTTTCTCAGAAGTAACACTTGCGTGTATTTTTCGCTTTTTTTCTCGCCATTTTCTGTCGGACAAATTCTACAAAATTTTTTCATTATTGTTCCTAAACAAATCACCGTAAACTTTTGAGGTGGCATGCCATTGGGTAATAAACTGAAATTTCAGTTTCTTCATTCATTTTTATTCGAATTGCAGAAACCAGAAGACGTGAATATTCACAAAAATTTTGATGATAGTGATATTGAAGTTTTTCTCACCTGCGTTGTGGGTTTGATTGATGCGGGCTGCCCAATGTTTTAGATTTTCACTTTTCAATGGTGCAGCAGTCATCAACGAAGTATTCATAAATGTTGACGTTACGAAGAAACAATTTTTTTTTCAACTTGTTACATTTAGCGTCAAAAAAAACTTTTTCTCTCATAACGTGAAAATAATTACTTAGAAATTGTAAGCGAGTAGTTTCCTGAATAGAGCAGTCGAATTTACACAAACTCTACTAATTTCACATGCGAAGCGCCAATAGAATTGGGGTAATTTGACTGTGCCATTGTGTACCAGTTTACCATGTACCCTACGTAGACCACAAAAGGTACGTGGGTATATTAGTATTCTTTCATCAAAATCAAAAGTGGAATATATTTCTCGTTTTTTGTTTTAAGAATTTTTAATTTTTAAGGTAAAAATTTCATTTTTAGGCAATGTTTTAGCAGTAATTTTGTTTTCATCATCAAACTGAATGCTCCATTTTTGTGTGTAAAAAATTTAAGAAAAACACTCAAAAGTTTTCTGATAATATCGATTCTGGCACTTTTAAGGACAAAATTTCATTACAAATAGCTGCGAGCAGCCAAAAATGCATCGCACAAGTTACCACACCTATCCATTCAGCGCGGACAAAACGATCCGGTTTTAGGTAAGACGACAAATTTCACGGAGAAGATTTGCTTTGTATTTACGAAGTTGGTATTACGTGCGCAGTACGGGGGTCAGAACCACCACAAAGAAGCGCAATATGCCAATGTTCGAACTGCGTTGGCGAATGGTGAGCCTGCGGAAAGTCTCGACGACAATTTAAAAAATTAGGTTTTTCTCCTCCTGTAGTTTCAACTCACCGCCGCATATGTTATGCGCGTGTGTCATATGTTGCCTACAGCCATAAACGTAGGAATTTGAATAATTAGCGTCGTAAAATGGAGCCGCTCCGGGTCAGTAATAACAGCATTAAGCTCGTTTGGGGGAGCTCACCAAACGCGAATGCGTGCCCACAGCGTCGGCGAATGAGGGGAGAAGATGGTAAATCCTTGCGTGCCGCTGTTGGCCTGAAAATATTTCCCAGATATTTGGGGGAAAAGGGAGGCTTGGAATGTTTTGTACAAAAATGTACCTACGACACTATTTAAGTGTGACATTTTCATGCAATTAAAAGTATTAAAGTCGTGGCAACTCTCGTAAGCGTAACCTTCTTTTCATATTTTCTGATGAAGTTACGAACAAACGAAGTTTCCTTATGTACCACCTACCTTTTTAACAAATTTCAAGGCTACTCGATTAATTATAATTTTTTTTTTTTTTTTTTTGAAATATTTATTTTGTTTAAATCTTTAATGAGAACGTCGTAGGCTCGAAGAAATAATTGTAAACTTTCTCTTTTGTCCCCGTGTGTGGTGAATGAAGGGATGTATTAATTTAAATATCGTTTAAAAGTTTCATTTTTCCTATAGGCTGTAAGATCCATAACGAAACGTATTCAACGAAAATAGTCGATAACTTTTCGTGTTATCAAAAGTGCACCGATTGAATAAATTATACCGGTATGCGGGTTAAATTTGCTTTCGTAATCACAAAATTTTATTTTGATTTTCTATTTTTTTTGTCTTTTGAATAATGTTTTCCATTATTTATAGATGAGTAATCCTAGCAACTTGGTGGTTAATAAAACAATAGGTAGTACCTAAAAAAAACAATTAATTATAATAGAGAAGTTTCGCAAATTGGTATCTGGGTCATTTTTTTGGCAACATTTTGTTGTCAATAACATACCGTCCAGTGCAAAAACCTACAACACTTTTCAACTCTGAACATCTTTATCAGATGAAAATAATAAAATCCGTATCAAAACAAATAACAATAACTACGTAGGTACATGGCCGCCATTTAAGCTGTAAGATCCTGTGGTAACATTTTTTTCGTGGGTGGGCTTGAAACATACGTTTGGAAGTTGCCTCATGAGTAGAGTTCTTGCAACACCCATCTAATCTGAGCCTGAAATACGAATAAATGCGTTACATTTTTAGAGAATTTTATGGAAATATTTTATATCTTACTCAGTCTAAGTTTGCATTTGCTAGCTCTAACAAGGTGAATATTCGTTTATTTTTGCATTTTTCAATATAAATGTTCATAATTTTGTTTTTTGTTAGACTTTAAAACTCGTTTTTTCTTTCTTTCTTTATTACAAATATAATACACTTACTTTTACTTTTACTAAGTTTGCTTGCAAAGAAGGTATTGAATTTACCTCTGGGAAGTAAGGTGGGGGTGATGAAAATTTTACGTATCACGACAAAAAAAAACTAATAGTACCATTTGCCCATTTTGACCTAATTTTTTTTTATGTGTATATATGATTACCTAAATTTTTGCTCACAATGTTGAAAAAATTACAAAAAAGATAAGGCTGAAATTTTCACAAAAGGTAGTCCTCATAATAGAACCAGGTCTTAAAACAGTTTGATATCTATTTGTCCAGTAGTTTCCGAGAAAATAAAAATGCAAAATTCGTGGAAAAATAGTTTTTTCAAGATTTTGAAGAAACTACGGAAGAGGTTGAACTGAAATTTTCACTATAGATTTACCTTATATTAATGCAAGTCCGATAGGAGTTTGGTACTTATTTGTTTAATAGTTTCCGAGCCAACTGCAAAAGAGGAAATTGTGAGAAAATTTTTGGTTCACAGTTCTGAGAAAACTACTGAAGAGATAATGCTGAAATTTTCACGAAGTCTCCATCGTATAGAACCAAGTCTGAAATAAGTTTGGTGCCTATTGGTTCAATAGTTTCTGAGAAAACTGGAAAAGAATTTTAGTTCATCGTTTTGAGAAAACTTCAAAAAGTGATAGGCTGAAACTTTAATGAAAAGTAGTTGTATTGTATTGGACCAGGTCTGATAGGAGTTTGGTGCCTATTGTTTCAGTTGTGTCTAAGAAAACTGAACATAAAAAAAATAATTGAAAATTAGTTTTCCCTAAATTTTGATGAAACTACAAAAGAGATTGGGTTGATTGTTATGCAAATCCGATAGTGTGCCGAATATCAAAAAAAAAAAAGTATCGACAGTATCGACACTTTCGATACTTTTTCATAACGTCATTTAACTTTCAACAAGTTTAAAAATTGAAGGAAACGTAGGTAAGTTTTGAAACACTTAACAATACCTACCAGATAAAAAAATTTCTGCCAAAAAAGTATAATTATGATTATTGTAACAAATGATGATTTTTATTCATAAAAAGCAATTCATTCATATACTTAAGAGCAAGCCTATTTATACGTTTGTTTAATTTGTACGCAGAAAAATATTAAATAACCGAACAAGACTATTTTTGTAAAAAAATTTAAAAATTTTAGGTGTTACGTATATTGGATGATGCACAGTAGTATGCACAACAGTCCCGCAATATTTATGGGCTACATACCACCACATGAGGACCACATGATGCACAATAGAAACTTGCTTTCACCTGAATTTTTCACAATTTTTAACAGATTAAACATTTCTGTTCAATTTTTTCATCAATACTTGAGAGTGGTTTAAGCACATGGGAACCTTTTGACAATTAATTGACACATTGTGACAAAAATTTCATCCAATCACAGGCCAGTATTCATTTTTGTCTCAAAATATAAAATTGTCACACTGTGACAAAAATTTCATAAAATCACAGGCCAGTATTCATTTTTATCTCAAAATATAAAATTGTCACACTGTGACAAAAATTTCATCCAATCATAGACCAGTATTCATTTTTGTCTCAAAATATAAAATTGTCACACTGTGGCAGTTATTTGTCAGGTTGTGGCAATTCTGAAATGTTGCTATGTGACAGTTTTTTGCCACATTGAGGCAATTTGTTGAAAATGTGTCATTGTGTGACAGTTTTTTGTCACACAGTGATAATTTAGAAATGCTTGTTTATGACGTATATTTGACATAGTGTGGCAGTTTTGAAACTGTCACAGTGCGACACTTTTCTGTCACATTGTGTCAAATCTTAAAAATGTCTCATTGTGGCAATTAAATGTCACAATGAGACATTTTTGGTACCAGATAAATATAGGCAGTATTTTTCAAGGAAGTTTATGATAGAATTTTGTAATATGTACTGAAGCGTCCGAAATCGATTCCTGCCACAGTCGCCAATATTTTATGAGGCATACGAAATCGATTCCTGTCACGTGTCATAAAGTCAACCTTTAATGTATAGTGGTGTTTAAATGCTAATGACGTCACAACGTCCTAAAGTTAGGGCATCATGCAGCCAAAACACTGAATCGAGGGGTCTTGAATTGTGTCTTCAAGACATTTTATTTTTTTGACTTTGACTATGTTCTACGGCTGAATTCCTCTTGACTTGAATTAAGCTTCTTCAGACACGGCAAAACGCAGCTTACATTTGTCTTCATACCTCAGCAAATTAATATGACGAATCAGCAATAAGCCAAGTTGTGCAGATACGAGAGCCTAACAAAGTTTCGATCCATATAAGGTTCGAAACTTACAAAAACAAACAGCAGAATTATTTTGTCAAAGACTATAATTACAAACGAACTATAGTGTCGACAAAGCGGAACAAAGAAAAGTATATAGCGGAAAAATAAAAAGTTAAAAAAAAAGCTATGGCAGACAACAAGTAGGGGAAACCATCAGAAAGCTGTTGTGTCTTCACCTAATTGTGTGTCTTCATGAGTGATGGTTTTTGTTGTTTTAAAAGACTCCTAATATGAAACTTTAGGTCTCGGAGCTTTTGGAAAGAGTGAGAGTGAGGTGAGAAAGTTACTAACGTAGATGGAGTCAAATCCACAATGCAAAAAAGGAAGGCTCGACGCGGCCTTTAAATGACAGAGCAAGGCAGTCATCTCGAACCAAGCTTGTCTGAAAGTTGTCTTCAACACACCAAATTTCCCTCCTAGCAGGTGCCAGGAACTCCATCTGATCGTATTGTCGACTGATGCTTCACCTCGCAGGTGTTTTTAAAAGATCGCCTTGAAGTGCGATGTGCAACTGGCAAAACTAGGAATGTCTTATGTGTCGTCACTACTAATCCTTCATGACGAAAGAACATCCCTAATTTGCCTGTGTCTTCAACTGAACCTATCTGGAACATCAACTACCATCCTAGTTGTCTTCAAGGTAGATCAGGTTGAATCTTATTCTGCATCACGAAGATGGTACACTTATTAAATTGCCTAACGTGAGGACTTAGATGTACGACTTGTGACTTGGACCTGCTACTATCCGCCTACACAAGAAGGACTCATTTGCAAAGACAAACCCAGTACCGGGTGTTGCCAGTGCAAAGAAGACAGGGATTTAAAATTAGAATTCGTCTTCACAAATCAGTTATTCTTGTTGAGGAAATTTCCCCACTTATTGTCCGCCAATTGCCTTCAAACATGCGATGTCGATAACAAAAAGCGAAAGGAATTACCAAATGTCTACAGCCAATAAAATTACAGTTATCAGAAATTAATATACGTCGACATACAATGGGTGAAAAGCGCACGTGGATGACTGATAAAATAAAATATAATAAAATATATTAAATGACTGCAAACCGCAAGCAAAGCGTGGAAAGAACGGAGATAAAAAAGGTTGGCTGCATTCATGTTCGTCAATGGGTTTTTACTTCTATTTAATTCGTCTTCATTTAATATATGTCTCATGGCGCCAGTCTGTCGGGTCGAACCAAATTATTGTCTGAAATTGTTTGAATTTGGAAAAGTAGTTACTGAAATAAAATGCATTATAATTGCCTGAAAGAGAATCAGATTTTATTTCTGTCTTCACGTCGTCATCTGAGTACGAGTTCGAATTCGGATAATATAATGTCCGAATTGGAATTTTGTCTCTCGAAAATTTGTCTGAAATTGTGACGTCATTATTTTGTCTTATTTTTGTCGAAAATAATTTTTATTTTAAGGTCCAGATCTCGGACTTCTCATACCCCCCCCCCACACTTTGACTGTCCAACTGGACCGGAAAACGTATGGTAAATTTTGGAGTATTTGAGATTTACCTGGAAATAAAAATTATGTCTTCAAATAAATTTGATGTCTGCAAGGAAAAAGGTGTGTCTTCATCTGGAAGGAAAGGAAATAACAAAGACGAAACATATACATAGTACAAAAATATAATAATAAAAGAAGCATGAAAACATAACAAACTAGAACAACTTCGAATTACATAATAAAATTGTCTTCAGTGGAAAAAAATATAAGTTTGTCGACATAACAGTGGAATAAACAGAAATGAGGTTTAAAGGGAGTAGGGATCATATGCCAAACATTCCCATTTATCAATTGACACATTTAATACGTTGTCGGCAAGCGCTATTTGACCGGTTTCCAAATTGCCAGCCATCATTTTACTTGTCACATTTGGTTTCCAAATAAAATTATCTTTTCGTGCTGCCCAAACATGGTATCGAATAAAATCCAGCCCTAGAATAAAATGATTCCTTTTGAAAAGGCCTTGGGGGGCAGCGTAGACATCAAGATCATAAATGATCTTGTTGTTGTGTTCCGGTTGTAGTTTGATTTTGATTTTTCTATCGACGAAGTGCTGCTTGAATATTCCATAACGTATAGCAAACGGAAATCCGGCTGCCGGTAACAGATTTGGGTCAAGGAAATCATAAAAATCAGCGCCGCAAACTGAATTGGCCACTGTCCAATCTATAAAAGCAGTGATTGGTATCGGACCATGTCTCGCATAGGGACCAGACAGCACTCTAATATGTATCACTGTCACTGCAGGTAATACTCGCATTAGTTCTTGTATCCCCATATGTCGGATCCTTTTATTTCCAATTTCAATAGTTAGCATTGGTGCAAATTCGGATGGTCGAAAAGCGCCCGCACCTCCACACGTACGACAATTTGGTAGGACAAAACCGCTATAATAAATTATTATAATTAAATTATGTATTAATTTAATGACAATAGTTTTGTCTTCATGTTACTTACTGATCACATTGCTGTTGTTCTTGTTGACGATACATTATTGAAATATTTGTCGATAGTAAAAATAACAAGAACAGGTAGAAAATAACGGATAATTTTGTCAGCAAAAATAACGGTAAATTTAATAAAGTACTATTAAAAGTTGTTCAAAGTAATTGTAAGAACGATAAAATTATTATTCACGTTTTGACTAAAATCATATGAATGTCGTTTGAATTTTGTTTTGTCTTGATCCCTAATTCTTGTCGTCAGAGAAAATTGTCTTTTGTGCGGTAGTGATTATACCTAGGGGTCAAGCCTAGTTATGATTGTCGGGTATGAAAAATAGTCCGGGTTTATCTAAGTTAGATAAACGGACTTGTCTTATTTTGTCTTCATTCTGTATCGCGAGTTTACAATGTGTGTTGTCTTCACGTGGAATTTGTCTACTTAATTAGCTAGAAAACCGCTTACTAATGAAATATATCACAAGTAAGTAAAAATTATATTACATTAGTGTTGTCTTCATACTATAATTACCTAAATTTACATAAATTACAATTATTTTTGTCTTCAAAATTTTTATGACGTGTGGTAGATCTTCTTTTCCCATTTGTCGACAGAAGCATTTCCAATGTCGTCAATCATACATATTTTGCCTGTTTTAAAACCTGACTTCAACATTTGTTCGGTAATGACACGTTTGTGGGGCTGGCTGTCTTGAATTGCCCACCACACGTGTTGTCGAATGAAGTCTTGGCCTAATATGATGTGTTTGGCGTGGAATGTGGATGAGTTGACAATGTGTATATCGAAGTCGATTTCAGCGTCGTCATTGTGTTCAAGCTTTATTTTAATGTTTACTATTTTGTCGGTTTCAAAGTTTTTAAACATTCCATAAGGAATGTGGAACGTATATGGCTGCACCTTCATGATTCGTTTGTCGTCACGATCGAAGAATTCGGAGCCACAGACGGAATACTTCATATGCCAATCGAAATGGGCATTGACAGGTACAGGTATATTTTGTCTCATTATAGGTCTGCATGCTATTTTAATATGAGTCATGAAGACTGTCGGCAGAACTTTTAGCAAATCAGTGATTTGCATGTATGGAATCGATCGTCTGCTGATTGAAATTGAACGACCAATTTTACAATCCCAAATGCGAGATGTGCTAACGTCAACTGATCATGGATTGTCGTAAGATGGTGATGATGATGATGATGATGACTTCATCGCTTTTGTCGACACTGATGGAGTTGATTTTTTAATCTTAACCACAGGGGTTGAGATTGAGTTGTCTTCAATGTCCATTTTATTATTGTCGGCAATAGTAATTGTCTTTATTGGTTTTGTTAACACCTGCTTGTATTTTGCAGATGTTGATGATGTCGGCATTGTTGTAGCGGATGTCGATGGGGCTGGTGACTTCATTGCTTTTTCTGCCTGTTGGAACTTTTCGAGTTCTGGATCTTCACGAATTGTCTCCAGAAAACAAAGAGGAATCGGTTGTGGTGAAATGGTTGTCTTATGTAAGTTGTCTTCAATTATCTCCATCTCATCCGTAATAATACTAAGACAATTGTCAGTGTCTTCAATGTTGACGATTTCTTTGGCTTCGAGAGCCTGAAAAGCGCACGTGGATGACTGATAAAATAAAATATAATAAAATATATTAAATGACTGCAAACCGCAAGCAAAGCGTGGAAAGAACGGAGATAAAAAAGGTTGGCTGCATTCATGTTCGTCAATGGGTTTTTACTTCTATTTAATTCGTCTTCATTTAATATATGTCTTATGGCGCCAGTCTGTCAGGTTGAACCAAATTATTGTCTGAAATTGTCTGAATTCGGAAAAGTCGTTACTGAAATAAAATGCATTATAATTGCCTGAAAGAGAATCAGATTTTATTTCTGTCTTCACGTCGTCATCTGAGTACGAGTTCGAATTCGGATAATATAATGTCCGAATTTGAATTTTGTCTCTCGAAAATTTGTCTGAAATTGTGACGTCATTATTTTGTCTTATTTTTGTCGAAAATAATTTTTATTTTAATGTCCAGATCTCGGACTTCTCAGTACATTGTTAATGAACATATTACAGAATTTTACCATAAACACACAAAAAAATATGCTTTATTCCTCACACACTTTATATAACTATATATAATATAAAAACAGCAATTATTGAATTTATGACAATTTCTATTTAAAAAAAAGATATTAATTAATTATTGATAATTACAATATCACAGAATTGATTATATAATTATATATACAAAATGTATAAAATTTACAATAGTATTTTAAATATCTCATACAACTCAAACATACAAGTAAAAAGTATATACAGTATACAGCCTATAAAGCTTTCATTTTTATAATTCTTCATTCAGTTATCATTCATTTATACAATAATTATGAAATTATGGTTGCATCGAATGTTGCGAATGCTTCGTTTAGTTGAGGATCTACAACCTTGTCATATAAGTTCGACAGACACATTATTAAAAGACTGATTAACATTACATGTAAGAGATACATCATTAACATCACATTCGCCAGATACCACATTTATAGTCTGAACACTCTCATCCTCATCCTTTTCTTCCTCACTCATTACATTTGACTTTTGTCTCTTCAGGTCTCTCTCTGAAACGATTGTTTTTTAGTTCGAAGCCATCTACGGAGGATGATTTCAATACGAGCAACACTATTTAATTCATTCCACTTATTCTGCTGAGCATTACCATCCTTTGATCTTCCTGTATTCATGTTGTTATTTCCTTCTGTATTCATGTTGTTCATGCTGTTATTCATTTTGGTATTTCGTGTTGCATTCATATTGAGACTAGCTGGAAGTGTAATTTCTTATAGTTGTGGCCCAACATTTGTCCATGTTGAGATTTTATCTTCCAATACACAAAAAGGAATGATTAGTGATAAGCAGTAGTATATGACCACCTTGTCTAGAAATTAACTGTAGTTATAAAACACTTTTTTTTTTAAATACAATGATTATGGTGATCTAAATAAAAAAATTACAATGCATGGTTTTATTTTTCAAAGAAAAAAATCACAATGAATATGACTATATATTGTCTCAATGATGAGATGTCATGTGAATATATGTAAAAAATACCTATATAATTAGTCAAAAGGGTACATACCTTTCAATATACTGTAGAGAACTGTTTTCTTAAACATTACAATTGTCACAGTCTTTGTTATTAATGGAGTAAACATTATATCAAATAGTGTGTTTAGATTTGCAGATACCGCAAAAGAGTTCAGGAAATGATTCTGTAAAAGAAAGATGAAGACGAATAATTACTGTTGTTTTTTTTTAAAAAATCCAAATAAGAGTTAAATTTTTTACCAGACGTAAACGATTGTCCCATGAATATGCATATCCAACAGTGTCCTTCATATCTGGTCAAGTGATTTTCTCTTCCAGTGTGTCTAATTCTGTTTTTGTTGTGATAGGGAAACCAAGGCCCTGTGTCATACGATATTTCTCTAGTGTTTGGTTCATTATAATCACCTTTTTTGCATGCATTTGTGATGAGGTAAGATCTTGCGAACCAATTTCAATTACATTACCCACATCTAAATTTAAAAAAGAAGAAAAAAGTTAGTGTGAGGTAAGCAAAGGTAATAATATTTAAGTAAAAAAAAAGTTTGATGGTACTAAGAGTACCTGATGAAGAGTTATGATTAATAGATTCCCCATTATTTGAAACTAATGTATGTGTCCAGTCATTGCCCGATGATAACGAAGTTGCAGATGTACACACTTTTATTAGAGATTCTAAGTTCCCAATTCTGATATTTAAGGAATCAACCACTTCAAATTTTGAATGTATGATTGCAAAAGAAGACTTCACTTCCTCTCTAAAAGCTGAGAGTGCAAAACCAGCTCTGAATGTAAATGGTTGTGGTGATGATACGGAGTTATCACAAAAACTTTCATTCAACGATCCCCCACTAATCCTATTGTAGTCATCAACCATAATCCTCAAATAAGGCTGCAGTGTATGTACCAACACAAGAATCATTTTTATTATCCAATAATGAAATATTGCTAGTATTTGACAATACTGAGGAAGATGTTTGATAATAGTCACTGTCCATATTTGATTTTAGAGTTTCCTTAGTGCACGAAGTCGATGGTGGAATAATATCAAAACAATTGTTGCTACTTTGTGAATTAGAATTATTGTGTGCTGCTATTGATTTCATTTTTTGTGTGCTGTTCATGCTATAACCAACACAAGTAATACATGAAAGACATTTAGTACCCTGATAAATTAGGTGGTTTTAATATATATTCACTTACAGACTGGAGTACACCTCACTACAAAAAAATTATGTGGGTGGGATCATTTAATGTGGTACACATTTTTAATTTAAAGCAGTTTATATACAATATTTCATAGTAAGGTAGTAATACCAATAAATTTGTTGAGTTGGGGAAACAACAAATTTTATTTTGTGTTAGTGTGTGTGTGTGTGTGTGTGTTGATTTGTAAATACAATCAAAAACACATATACACACTATAATGCATTTTGCCAAAAATTTTTCCTACAATTGTTCCAAACATTGCACCAAAAACCTTAACCTTTCTGCTTTTACTCACTTAGTAAAATTATAAAAATGTGTACCAAAAGGAATATGAAAATAGAAGCCCTTTTAATATAATTAAATATTAATAAAAATTATGTTTTCATTTTTATTTGAGTAAATCCTCCAAAACAGTGCACTTCCTTAGATTAAAACTTCAAATTTTACACGAAGGAAAACAAAAATATACAACATACTTGCGTTCATCAGATAGCCATTTAACTTCCTTCTTTATACGTTTTCCTTGTAGATCAATGTAACGGTATAGTTGTTACAAATAAACACAATAGTAGTTTAAGAGTATATTATTATAAAAAGGTGAACAGATTATTACAAGTATGAACAACGTAAGAGTAAAAATGAATGAATGAATAATAATAATAATAATATACAGAACATTAGACTATTTATAAGGGTGAAGTTCGAGTGATTTGAATTGGGTATTGTGGGAGATATGAATATGATTGGTTGTTTGAGGAAAACGTATTTTAGGTAAAACCAATGAAATTAAAAGGAAATGACAAAAAGTAGGAGTGTTTAAGAAATTAATAAGAATTGGAATTATTGCAAGGTATCGAAATATATTTGTAGAAAAGATGACATCATGGAATATAGACGAAAACAGTTTATGGTGTACCGGAGGTGATGTCATCAGACAAGTCAAGACTTGAAAGACAAGTTTGAATCAGTCTTAAATGACGTGAATGAAAGGAAGTGTAAGTAGACGGAAATATGAAGAATAATGTGGGAAAATACAAATTAATAAAGTACGAGAATATTTGAAATAATATGTATGAAAATATCATTACAATCAACAATCTGTTTTTTGGCCATATCAATATCAGGTAGAGTATCACAATCTCTTGCAATAGTCCCTTCCCCCATAATATATTCATTTGCCGCATCAAGGGTAGCTGATGTGTGAATAGATAAAGGAAATATAAATTTTTTTCTTCATGAGTTATATCACTCGAAGTACTGGCATAGTTTGAAAATTTTTAATGAAAAAATTTATGTTGAATTTATAATTTTTCAAATACTTACGAAAGTCTGCAAACACTCCCTTCAAACCAACTGGCTTCCATACAATCTTGTACATTTGATTTTGAAATATATGATCGGTAATGGATGTTGTAACATTTTCCTGGAGAATAAGCTCGTAGAATGCCTCCAGGTCTTTACTATTTAGTTTTGGAAATGTATTTGCAGAAAAATAAACAGAACCATTTATCCTATGAAGCCAATGATTGCGAATAATGTAGCATTGTTTCCATGCAGCACAATCTGCAACAACGACAAAGTCAAGGAGGCTAAGACTTTTGTCACTTAGTATCTGGGTGTAATCGATATAATGGTTTCGTTTTCCATAAATGATTGTGTAAGGCTGCTTTTTATCATCTACTCCCACATCACAGTTCACCTCACTTTCCATGCTGATAATAGCAGTAGCACTAAAGAAAATATAATAAACACACAGAATGCATATAAATAAATGGAAATTGTTTAAACAAAACAAAGCACGCTGTAGGATTTTATCAAGGGAAGGGTTTGTAAAGTATTTTTTACAAGCATATACCTATGAATTATTGAAGAAACAAAGACAAAATTTGAAAAAAAGATCAAAAATTCAATTATAAGATATATATTTTTTGTTACATAATTTTAGGATTTCACTATTTAATATTTTGTCTTTACCAAAAATTTTTTAATACCCCCTCTTTTTCCCACTAGTTAAATTATTTAAAAATTTTCAAAAGGAAAATTAGAGAATATGTTGTGAAATTATATATACTTTTTTTAAAATTCTTCAATATTCGTGTATTGTAATATATAGGAATGATGGAGTATGATAAAACTTTTCAAATACTATTTTTTTCATCATTAGGTGGGGGAATATATGCAGCTACGAGCTGTAATATAAAAGCAATATTTATATTACCTATATTCTCATATGGTACTGATGTTGATCTTTGAATCACTGTGTATGAGTCAGCAGTAGATAAATATTGATGTATGACTGAGGATGGTTATGGAAAAATATATGAATGTGATAATAAAATTATTAGAAGAGTCATTATTATGATGTTGATGTTGATGTTGATTATTCCAAAACAGCTCTAATGAAGGTACCTTATTAATACCCATTCAGCAATTCTGTTTACTGGTCTATTTGTGACTAATTTATGGGGTAAACCAAAACACTTCTCAGTTAATTGGCTTAAATGGAAAGTATACATTCGTTCGGATAAGTTATAGCACAGACTTATGCCAACATTGACTGAGGTTTCCAAAAATGTAGGAGCAAGTGTAAAAAGTGGTTTTCTACATTCAAAGCTCTGACCTACCAGATAAATTTCACCAGTATCTCAATTTTTTAATATTTTCTTCAAACGCACAAAAGTGTCCCTATTTTGTTCAGATACAAAACAAAAACAATCTGCATTATTGTCATACGTAATTCAAAATTGCGGAATTTCATCTTCTTAAAGCTATCATATCGTGGGTGATCAATAGAAGACCTGCCCCTTTCAAAGTCTATCACAGTAGTGTCATTTTCTTCTTCATCAACAGGAAGAAGTCGGCGTAATTCTGGGATTTCATAATATTCTTCCACTGAGTTAACAACTTTATACATCTTAAAACTATTTAGAATATTATTATCACTATTCTGACTTAAGAGTTCTTGACAGTTAACACAGCATTTCTTGAGAACAGCAGTAGTTGTGCTATCACCAATATTGAGTAAAATATTTACACGATAAATATCTAATGAGGCAACGGCTAGATCACTTAAAGATGGAACAGTTTGTAAAGGAGAAGAGAGGACATCAGAATCTGGAGTTCTAACAAGTTGTGGGAAAATCTTAGAAACAGCTTCGGGAGTTGACTGAACTTTATTTTTTTTAAATGTGTTTAGTAAAAATATATCAGTATCGGTGAGATAATTAGTTTTCTTAATATCGGAATTAAACTGAGATAAAGAAATAATCCTCAAAGCTTGTAGCACCCACTTCAGAGGTTCTAATAAATGCTCAAAATTTCCAAAATGTATTTGAAACCCTCTTATACGCTCAGTTAGTGTACTATAACCAGGTAGAGGATAATTCATCGTTTTCCTCAAATACTAGTAACCATGAACACCAAGTGAAAATCAAATTTTCAGGGCTTTTATAATTGTTTCATCTTTCCACCATGTTGTCTTTTTTGTGAATAATGAAATCTAGTCACTGGTGAGAAATCCCTGTAGTAGCTTGTCTCTCTCTTCCAGTTCATGCTGCTGCTGTTCATTTTCTCTTTCAAGCTGTTGAATCTTTTCTGCCTGCGATAAAAGCAACAGGAACAAGCATTTTAAAGAAATACAGCAAATTGTAAAGTCCAGTTGTGGCCCAATTATACAAAAGTTCACAGGATATGGCTCCAGAGGTGTCAAATGAATCTACGTTACGTGTAGAAGTGAAATAAATTTTTTGAGATTTTTTTCTTCAGAATTTTCAACAGGGAAAAGTACAAAAATAATATATTATTCCTAATTCTCAACATAACGTACCATTCCAATTTTATTTTTTATTTCCTCAAACCCATCCTCAAGTATAAATATTAAATACTAACCACAGCAGACACAGGTGGTGGTTTCTTGGTACAGTAATTATGAAACATTAAAGCACAATTTGCTAAATCAGAACCAACAGTTACAGAAGAATCAACTTCTCCAGGTTTTTAAGGTGGGTCACCATCTTCAGTAATACCTTCTGAAAAACAACAAATTAGTAAATTATTATATGATAAGTAAGAATTGTGGTAGGTTGTGATCATTGTAATTAATTGTATTCATATGGGAAGGTACAATATTTGAATACGAAAGAAGATATCACTTACCAGAGTGGTGTGCGAGCCCATTAGCTATATTACTATCGTTCTCAGCATTATGTGCACATCCATTAGCTACATTCATGTCATTCTCGGAGTTTTCTGCAAGTTCATTTACACTATTAACAGCTGCATTCTCATCTGTAAACTGTCCACTTTTTCTCTAAAATATATGAAGGAAATGAGTTAAAAAGTGAAACGAAAATAAACAAGAAACGGAGTAGACTCCCTTAAAATTCATCAAGTTGATACGCTGTTGAAGTACGAATATATGCGAAGCTGACCTTATGCAGAGGCTTCCTCTGAGCTGGAATACGTCCAGGAGGTGGATTTGGGACATTGAACAGTGTTGGTGCAGCATCACGTTTTAGTTTCTTCCCCGTACCTACTATTATGTTCGAATTCAGTTTCCTCAAAATGAACCTATTCAATATAGAAGATATAAAACCATAAGTAATATTCTGTTAAACAAATATGTCAAACAAATATGTACATTATGAAGAATCAATTATAGAATTTATTACTTCACTCTGTGTAGAATTACCTACCCCTATTGAATTTGTTTCTGTAACAATAAAAGACGTAGCTTATCAATGAAGAAGGTGAAGCTGGAAGTGCTTCGCATGCCTGAATCTCATTTTATCATTCGAGAAGTTAGTTGAAAATTTTCAAGAAAAAGTGACGTATTTAGAAAACCAAGTTTTTTTTTTTAAGTAGATAAGTGTTGACTACCAATGCGTGTGAAGTTTTTTAATTTAGACTCAACAAGCGAGGTGAGAAAAAAAATACGCGATATTGTTGGGATATTAAGGCTCACAAATTATCAAATTCAAAGTTCATCATTTCTTACAAATGAAAAAATAAACAATAAATACCTACATTCAGTGATTTGAAAAACATGTAGCATAGATAAATAATTTAGATTTGCTTCAACCAAAACTTCTTGCGGGTACAAACAGGCGATAACTTCTGAATAATTACAATAAGAATCGGAAGCCTTTAGAATTTCAGAAATAAAAACAAAAGTCTATAAACCACAGGAACACCAAATTCGTGTTCACTGTCTAAACAGTATACAGTCACTTTACAGCCTCTACCTACAGTTTGAAAGATTGAGATGCTTGTACCTACCTCACATATCCTATGATTCGGCGTGGGCTTGGAAGTTTTCACGACCACAGTTGGCTGCCCATTTTTTTTCTTCTTTTTTCTCCAGTTGGAAATCGATACATTTTAAACCCATGTCGTCCATGATTGGTGCAGTTCATTGCGAAATACCGAGGCATTGTAAATCTAATAAAAAGAGAAATAAGCTGAATTTCACCTTTCAATATCCAGAATAATTATTAACTGAAAATAATGAACAAAAATCAAATTCAGACCCACCCTAAATATAACAAATTGGTGACAAAATTAATAAAAAAATATCATCAAATTTTATAAAAATCGCATATTTCAGCTACTGTATTTATGTGTGATACACTGATAAAAATACAGAGCGGGCTCCAAAAAAATCGTCCAGCACACCTATTGTTTACTAAAGTGCCTTAGTATCGAATAAACAGTGAGAGAACACACAGCTGGATCCATTATCGAACAAACTGAACAACGGTACTATGGATGAGCACATATCTCTCACAAAAAATGTAAATCACTGCAAAATTTTGTCCAGTCACGTGCTTCGTAATCAGAATTTTTCTCATCGTCGGTGCACGGTTTAGTTTTGATATTTTGTCAGATTGAGCGTATTGAAGGGCACATTTACTGCTTTGTGAACGATCTTGATGATAATTCACTCGGATAATTATTTTCTAGTGAAAGTTATCGAATGTTTCAAGGGAAAACGATACTTCTGCTTCAGGTTTGGTGCAAAAAACGATCGCAGATACTAAAAATCCTCATAGCCTGACAGTTTCCTACTGGAAAAACGATTTTTCTCATCTCAGATGATCTCTGGCATGATCGCGGACATGTAATTTGGGAACTTTTAATCGGATTTTCGCACACATTTCGCAAACTTTCCTGTCGCTCGTAATTTAACATTAAAAAAAAATCTGAACTATCGCTATGCTACCACATTGGAAATTGATTTTATAACGAAAACATTGTTTTAGAACTTTATTAGGCTCGTGCACTTTGTAATTCATATTAAGAACCGTCATCTACCACCTAAAGAACTTCAGGTGTTACAGAAAAACTGAAAAGAACAGTCTCCACTTTCGTGCTTTCTAACATAAGTCTATATACTATTTAATCTTTATTAGCGCGTTGAAAAGCTCAAAATCCCAACACATTTTCCCACATAATACATTTTCCACGCAGGTATGGCCTGATTTACTTTTAGAAATTGGGAACTTTTTGAGAAAAAAATTTTTCTCCAGTTCTGGCCTTGAAAATCGAATAGCCTTCTCAAAGAATTAGCGCTACACTGTTCCAATTTCAGCATTGGTTTTTTAGCCGTATTGAACAAATCTTGTTAAATATAACATAATTTTTGTCCAATTTGATTTTTTTTAGTAAAACATCAGAAGAATTTTTTTGAATTTTTGAAGTTAAAGTTTGAGTTTTTCCACGGTGGTTGCTTGAAAAACGTATTAACGGTGTTTTACCGTATTTGTTTTGAAAGACACCTACGGTGCTGTTCGTTAAGTTTCAATTGATACGAAAAAAAGAAGAGAAAAAATAGATAAAATAATTCGAAATTTTGAAAAAAAAAAAGCGATACGAACAATTGCCTAGCTGGGTAACGCAGATTGACGATCTAAGGATGGTGTTCTAACTGGAGTGGAGACTGTCCTATAGTGAGGAGGCCTGACAAGAGATCTGTAATTGAATTAAAAAATGTTTCGGTGAAAGTTGGTTTCCCATAGGAACTGAGGATTTGTTGCCCTGTAGCTTTCACAGGAAAAAAAGTGTTAACAAAGAAAAATAAAAGTTACTTATAGCAGTAGAAAAGAACTAAAGCATCGGTCTGAGGCAAAAGGAAGGAGAAAAAAAACTCCAGCGCAGTAAACCACAGTAGAAAATGTAGATTTTCTCTAACGAAACGACAAATAAATGAATTAATAAGTAAATAAATATAGGCGTATAAAAAATTAATTAAAAAAAAAGAAAAATCACAACATCGACAGTTATTTGGTAGAATGCTGGCTAAAGGTTACACGCGCTTAAAAATCAAATATCCAGCAAATTCGGTATGAATTATGCGGTGAATTTATGGAAAACATAGGTAGATACGCAGGCGAGTTATTAAACGATTGCTTGGTAAAGGAGATAACAGCGAGCCTGCTTTTCGACCAGCTTCGTTAGCCTACGTATTTTAGAACCATTAAAGCTCCCAAAATGCACCGTAATGGAATGTACCTACTGGAAGTACCATCCAGCCGATCTTCACCAAAGACAGTAAATCTCATCCTTGTCTGGATCCGAATAAGTAAAGCAGGGCTTATACTCACATCTCTAGTCTCCATCTCCAATCTCCAATCTGTATTCTGTAAAGTTGACAGATTTTAACTTTTAGAGAGTAAGTCAAAAGAAATCGGCTAAACCATAACGCAGTGTTTCCATTTAGTAAACTTTTTGGGTATTAGATCGTAGAGAATAAATTAACAAGTATAAACCATATCCTTAAATGTACCTAATTTCATCATTTTCGCATAAAAGATCCACCGTGTTCAATAAAAACGTACATAGGTAATTACGAATTTCTGCGAATAGTGCCGAAAGTTTCCTGCGGTCGTGAAACACTCCTGTGTTCTAATAGGGGAGACTGGGGCTAGTTGACCACAGGGGTAGGTTGACAAACTCATTATAATTTTTTCCAGCTGCAAGTTGGTAGCACTGCTTTAAGTACAAATCATGTGTATAGAATGCGCATATGTACAACGATTATCATTTTTGTGTTGGCAGAAGTTGTACAACACAAAAGCCAAAAAAACTGATTTTTGGTTTTGTCACTGATAAATTTTAGTCGAACAAATTTTCGTATTCCTAATTTTTATGCGATTGAATCGGAATTTTGAAGGATGCAGTATAAGTAATGGTCATTTATGAACATTTTAATGTGTGCTTTCAATTAATCGACTGAATTTTAATGCCAAAATATTGCTGTACAAAATTTATCATCATCTGGGGTAAGTTGACACATTCATTTCTCAAGTTTTTATTTCTTCTAAATTTAGATATGCCTTGGAAATCATAAAAAAAGTGTTCAAGGAGACAACCATGAATAAGCGAGCAATGACTACCACTATATTAACAGATACACCAGAACTAAAAAAATTGCAACAAAAATAAGCAAGCCCACAGCAGCAAAAATCAAACAACGATTATTCCAGTCCACTAAAAAAAAGGCTACAAAACAGTCAGCAAAACAGCGCACAAGAAAACCAAAATGTTGTGCTAGAAAACAAGCTTCATCTGATGAACCATCTGATTCTGACTTAGACTGCCAATCCCTAGCCCAGTGTTTGAAAAAAAGAAGCACTTTATACGATACTTCTGAGTCTGATGCAGAACCTCCTCCTAAACAGTTTAAAATGAAATTCGCACAAAAACTCCGACAAAATAAAGCTGCTGAATTAGAACCTACCTCACCCTCGACATCTATTGAAAAAAAAATGAAGATGTTCCTTGCCTTGTTTGCGATGAAAGTTACAGCCGATTGAAAGAAATTTGGTTACAATGTATCACCTGTTACAGATGGGCTCATGAAGCTTGTTCAGATGGTAATCCGTGTTATGTTTGCCATATATGTTAATAAAATTATAAAAATAATGTTCTGTGTTGTATAATTTTATTTTTTGCAATTAATTCCAATAGCGTCAACTTAGCCCAATACTAATGTTAACTTACCCCGGGTCGGTGTAAGTTGGCCAAAAAAAAGGTTTTACAAAATGGAAAATTTTTCATGATTGTATGCTTCTATAGAAAGATATCTGTATGTCAAAAGATAGCCAAAGGTTCAATTTACATATTGGGATACTTAGTTATTGAATAAACAATTAATAAATATATTCAAAAATTAATAATAAAAAACGTGGTCAACTAGCCCCGGTCTCCCCTACCAGATCAATTTTGATTTTTAATACGTAAATTTTCTTGGAAAACCTACGTAAAAAGAGAGTCGATTAGAGAGAAAGAAAGAAAGAAAGAAAACATCCGAATAGATGCCAAAAAATTTTTAATTGCCTAAAAATGTTGGTTGCCATCGAGAAATGGATAAATGAACAAATGAACAACTTTCATACGGTGAAAAGCCCCGCCGTAGATTGGAAGTTATCTTCACATTTGCTTAAAAAATGGTGGGGGGGGAAGAAAATTTTACCGTCAAAGTGCGGAGCATCTATTTTTTGTGCCTTTGTTCGACAAAATGCTTGAAATATTCGAGTTGTGAAAATTAGCATTTTGTCTGCACTTTCGCCACATTTTAGGAAAGGATACGCGGTTAAGTGGGGGTAGAGAAATGGGTAAAAGAATCGTTTTTATAGGTAACGTGTAACGAACTCGACCATATAAGCCAGAAAATGCGAATAAATTTCAATAAATCAACTTGCGCTTTCATTTTTTGTACAGGTGAATGCGAGAGAGTCGCAGCGAATTCGTCCGACGCAAAACGATTTTCGAATGCAACAAAAACCCCCCCCCCCCGCCCTCCAAAAAAAGCTGAAAATTCTTTTGTTTTCTCTCGTTCTCGATAACAAATGAATATGCCGCATGCTATTAGTGCGCCCAGTGTACTCAAAATTGATTTCAATGTGAAGAATTTTTCATCTTTTCGCCGTTCGCTCAATTCACAAATGGCGTTGGCATTGCATACTTCGTACCTACGTACCTAATAAAAAAGATTTTAAAGCCTAAATCATGTCCGCTTCTTTCTTCCCTCCCAACACAACGTCCTTTTCTCCCACCCTGCTAGATCAACAAAAAGCCCCCCACCAAAAAAAAAACCAAATGGAAAATATAATTTGTATCATTTCTTCGAACAAAGTACCTATCGGATGTGATAAGCTTTTTACGAATTACAGAAAAATGTAGCATAGGCGGGTAGGTAGGCTAGTCCAAAAATTGGCAAAATAGAATTAGAACTACCGCATTTTTGACCATAAAAAATACTTTTTTTTTTCTTTTTTTCCCCTTTTTTTTCTGTTTTTTTTCTTGCAAAAAACAAGTTTTCCGCTTTAGCTTTTTCTCTTTTTTTCTTTTTTTTTTTTTATCAACTTTGACGTTTTCTGCTTCAGTGTAACATATTTTGGAAGGTCTGGCTCGTGAGGGAATGGAAAGTTATATTTATTTCACGGGGAAGCGGATATTATGGATGAAGGGGGAATATGCCACGTGCTTGTATTTTTTGAGAATGTGCTCGAGTATAATATTAGGTAGGTATAAATTTATTTTCATTACACTTCCGTCGATCAACGTTTTCAAAATATGCCAAATAAAAGTAACTCGTGTACTAAAATGACTCGGCGCATTCGTAATTTTTTTTTTTTTTTTTTTTTTTTGCATCCTTTCACGTTTTAATATGGAGTTTTAAAATGCTATATTTATTGCAAATTTTGGAGTCTCAACGGTTTCATTCGAGCGATATTCGCAGAAGTGAAGTGCATTTATTTTTTTATTTTTTCAATTATTATTTTTTATTTATAAATGCCCCCTTCACCTACGACAGCTAGCAGCCGAGTCATAGTGACAAACAAAAAAAGAGAAGGGAATGGTGAACCGAGAGCAGATATGCAGGAGTAAGAGAGTAGTATCGGTATATTGGTGTAAACGTTGGATGAAAAGATGAGACAAAGCAGAGCTTCGAAAGGGGGGAGCGAATGGGAACAGTCGATTGTAGAAGTGACAACATCCATTACCCATTAGAAATAGTTTTTTTTTTTTAATATATATATAATTTATCCTTGAAATTGTCTTACCTTCGTTAGGACTGTCCAAATGAAGGCCTAGCCAGTCAGTTTATTGGAAACAAATTCAGGAAGAGACTTCGTTTAACTTCCTCATTGTAAAAGGCTATTAAAGCCCTACTGAAGCTTCTGTTTGGATTTCAGTTTCGTGGAACAAAAATTATCTGCCTGTAATTTACATTAGAGGTGGTGGTATAATATCTCAAAATACAAATAACTTGACTCGTATTTCAGATGGTGTTCAATTCAAGTTCCGACCTCTGATGTTCAGCGAGTGTCTTCAGAAAACGAAACTTACTGTTTTTTCTTTTGACCTCCTTATCTCGTTATTTCAAAACCTTGAAGCAGTTATTATTTTTAGGTTACATCACTTCTCTAAAAAACAAAATTCAAAAACCTGTTTTTTTAATTTTTAATTTCTAACGCTGTTAACGGAGTCCTCTCTCAGTCGGTTCCGTACAAAAAGTGTCAACTCAAATATCGATCTTACTCGGCCTGAGTGAGAGAAGATCATTATTTCAGGACGCGTAAAGCTGTTCAGACATCCGAGGCTTTAATTTAATTTTAATATATCCTCTTCTATTTTTCTTTTTTTTTCTTCTTCTCATATTATTTTGCAGTGTTCGGCAGTCAGCCATCTTAACCTAACTTCATCCTTCATTAAATCCACTTTTTATAAGCTTTTATTTTACTCGCTACTGCGATTTTCAAATATACCAACACTGCAGCCAACCTTCCGCAACGAAATAATATTTTATTTCGCGTGAAGCTAAAGCCGAAAAAATAAATAAATAAAAGCGTATCTTTGAAAAACTCATCGTTTTTATTTCTCACTTTTGATTAGGTACTCGAACATCTTATCATTTGCTTCATTTCTACCTTTCAATTCGCTGTATTCGCACTTTTTCCCACTTTGCTGGCTGTCCACACTTCCCTTTTCTCCCCTTACCCATAATCATATAATACGTTTTGCACATAATCGGCTTTGATTTACACTTTTATTTCTGCCCACCAATTTTTATTGTGGGCATTCTGCTACACACGTAGGGTTTCGTTCTTTTCGGCAAAAAAGTGTGAACTCGGCTCAGTTCACGATACGTAGAACGGGGACAAGAAAGTGTACAAAAGTGTGCGAAAAATTTGACCGTTTTTTTGCAATCAAAAAAACGTTTCGGGAGAAGGTGCAAGCAAAACAAAATCGAAACAATTGATTTTATCAGTTATTACACGACGAATGTCCAATTCATCGTGTGTGTGAAACAGTCGCAACTTTGCGCTTTTTCTACATCTCATTTTCATTCGTTGCACGAAGTGTATGACGTGTCGTCGTCAATTTTTCATTTTCCAAACGTCGGTGACATTTTGGCAAATGCCGGCAATCGAAAAAACGAAAAAAAAAAAAGTTTCAACTAGTTAAAAATTTTAGTCATTTTCTAACTAACCTAAACTCTTTTGGGTTCGTTGGAAAATTACTAAAATTTTTAGGCTAACTAAAACTTTGTTTTTCATTTTCTCGATCGCTGGTTCATGCCAAAATGACGTAGACCGATAAGAAAAAGACGGATTTTCCAAAAGGACAACGACATATGCGCCTTCTACACTTTTTTCTGAATTAAGTTTGCACCGAATGAAAAAGAAAACCAATACTTTCGTCCCAAAAGAATAGACCTATATCCATTCTTAAAAGATAAAATAAAATTTTCGAAGTTTATTGAAAAATTTACTCGCTCTGCATTTCTTGCATAGTCGAGAATACATTGGAAATGATTTTTAAGTAGATTTTCTATTTAAAATCCACTTACTAATGTTCGTGTCATGGAACAATCTGGGGCCAAGAGTAGGCAGATTCTTCAAAAAAATGATTCGAATCACGAATTACGAATGCTTTGTGGCAAAGTGATTCGAAACACGAGTAGGTACTTTCAGTCGAGAAATTAAAAGTGACTCGAACCAGTCATTTTTCTACGAATCACTAATCCTCAGTCTCAATCGTTAAATAATTGTGTTTGAACTTCATGTGAGAAAAAAGTTCCCAACATTCCAGTAATTTTTGATAAACTATTTTATTTAGAAAAGTGAAAACTAAAATTTCTCTGAAAAAACTGTTTAATTTCAAAAAGATGAAATTCATTAATTTTTTTACCAATAATTACCGAATTCGCAGGAATTTCTCTGGAATTTCCTAACTAAAGGAATAGGATTATTCGTTGTTTCGCTGTTTGTAAATAAATGATTCGAATTAGGAATCACAAATCTTTTTCAGCCGCTTAAAAGAATTTGAATCCCATTTTTTTCACGAATCCTGCCCACTCTTACTGCTAATGGGGGTGAGTACGTTTTTTGTTTCGAAAGCAAAATTCTGGCTCTAACAACTCAAACTCAAGTTCGTAATATAAAAGCCACCTATTGATTTTATTGAAAGGATCTTTTGGTACGGCTATTTTCGTTTTCGTTTCGGCTATAAAATTTTCAATTTTCGACCAATGGCTACGAAATTTGAAACATATATTCACTATGACTTACTATGGGTAACTTGTTATAAATTTTGGTGTGGATTGGCCGCACGTTACTTTGGATGTGGCTATTTTCGTTTTTCTTTTAGATATAAAATTTTCAATTTTCAACAATAGCTACGAATTTTGATCAAATGTTTACTACGATTTATTATAACTTGCAATGAATTTTGATGAGGATCGAATGTACGGTGCTTCCGGGTGCGGCTATTTTCGTTTTTGTTTTGGCCATAAAATTTTCAATTTTCGACCAATAGCTACGAAATTTAAAACAAATATTGTTGTTCTACACTCCACCTACACTCGCTCACTAACCGTTAGCGCTACTACTTTAGACAATGTAAACTAACACTTTCAGGTTGTGCGAACAAACACAACTTTTTTCATCCGTTCACCCGAGAACGCTGAAACTCGTTTCCCACTCAAACTGTAATCTCGTAATGGAGGGAGATCGTTCATCTTCCTCAAACTTATAATTTGTATCTTCAATCATTGCATTAAAGTATCTCTAACTAACTTGTTCCTTTCCTTGGATTTCAACCTCACTTCAATATTTTTAAATTTTTATTAACGAAAAAGTTTAGAATTATATCTTATAATTTAATGGATGAATTAAAGGAGTAGACTGCGCATGGTGCATAATAAATAATTAATATTCTAATATGTTAATAGTCAGTTGTCAAGTTTAACTCTTTTCAAGTTTGAAATCATTATCAACCCAACATGACTAACTTTTTCCTCCTATGTCTTGGTAATTGATAACGAAATTTTGTACGTATTTTTCAATCAAATAGCAGTCCATGTTAATTCTGTATAGTCAAAGGCTGACCCAGTGTTCAGTGTTACCCCTGCTCTGATATAAAAAATTGGTGAATAGAACAAACTTATAGTCGAATGTCCCAAGACCTCCCTAGCCACAAAAAAAAGATTTGAAACCGTTATTTTCACGAATCCAGTCTTGCCCACTCTTGCTATTAGCATGTATCATTCTTGGAGGATGTACATATGATGGAGACAAAACAGTTTTAACATGGGGTTGAGTGTCCAGACTGTAGATAAAATCAAGGACAATGAGTTGCGTCCAATTTGTAGCAATGCAAAAAACTGATACATGATCTATACATGTAGTTCAGTTGGCTTTGGAGTTCAAACAACCAGACGGCGCCTGTGTATCAGCAGTAGACAGCAGCCACAAGCCAATCTTTAAACGAATTTCTGGAATTGTGTCGGAAAAGTAAAATGTGCCAAAGTGTTAGTGTGTATAAATTCAGTCAGATGCCTGAGTGTATGTGTAATAGTATAGAATCTACGTATTATGTATTATTAGGCTATACTCTTACTAACACCCATGAGATTTTTTTATAATCATTTTGCAAAACAAAAAACAAAAAAAAAACCAGATTATTTAATCTTTATTCACTGAGAATGAGATCAAATGTTTTGAGGTATATGTCCAGCTGTAGATAAATAAATAAGGTAGGTTAAAAACAAATTTTTTAAAATTACAATTTTATAATTTGAAGATGAAAATAATGTTGAAAGAAAAAAAAGAAAACAAAACAACTGATAAAAGCCCTTTTGTGTGTATGCATCGCAACTTGCGAAAGCAGCCCCGAAGTGGGTCATCCGGTGTACTAACAACAAATTGAGTGAATAAAAGTGTATAAAAAGGAGATTGGCATAAGTATGTAGGCACCAGTGCTTATATGAAAGACACATGCTAATTAGTTATTTCACTCCCTAAATTCTTATTCTTATAGACGCCAATGTTTTCTTTCTTTTTTTTTTGCTTAGGGGGGTCCAGACCCCCAGGACCCCCCCTTATCTACGCCCTTGTCTCCAGTTAAGTCAAAAACCAAAATTTGTCCCACATTCATCCCTCTACAGAGGAAAGCTCAACTCGGATTGGTGGGTACTTTTTGAAAATTATTGAGAGAAGGGTCCCCAATAATTACACCAAGTTTCATCTTTGCCCTAATTATTTACGTTTTAAAGGCTATAATTGCAGGAGTTTATAGGCCTACACGCCTTACCCTATTTCAGTGGTGACTGGTGTTTTGAAGCTCTAGTTTTTATGCGAAATTTTTGCAGCGATCAAAAATGACTTTGAACCAGTTCCTCGCACCTCGCCTTCTTGTGTTCATATTGATCTCATTTTACGATGTCACTTCCGCTGCACGTCGAAGGCAGACCACCCAAGGATATCGACTGCCAGATACGATTGTACCGCGAAAATACACCATCGATATTTTAACGAACTTGGAAGAAAATAATTTCAACTTCCAAGGAAAAGTTTTAATTAAAGTAAGTAAACATTATCGAATATGTTTTCTATGTACCTGTAGTTGGTACCTACAATACATTGGTGCATATGCATTAATAATGACTATAGTTAATTTTGGTCTTTGTTGAGCCAGATGAGTGAAACTTGAGAGAAAAAAAATCGTTGTTCTTTCATTATTTTGTTCCTCATCATTTGATGATCATTAACTGTTGTGTGTAGTATGTCAAAATTCTTGCCCATTTTGGTAGGGTATGAATAGTGAATCTGAGGCCTAAAATGTGTACCCAGTACATGTTCGGATCATTCCACAATTTTAACTAAGCAATTCCAAAAAAAAAAGTGCAGCTCCAAAAAATTTATGAAATTACAATACAGAATATCAGAAATGGAGAAACAGCTTAAATTGAAGAAAAATAAATAAACAAACGAATAAAAAACATGTATGTAGGTAGGTAGGTATTGGCAAACGAATAGGTAGAACAAAAAAAGTATCGGTATAATTAACAAATAGAACATGCAGTCACTAAGATATAGACTAGATGAATAAATTTAAAATTACAGTTTATCATTGTAATATGACCGTTGGAAAAATAGGCTTAATTAATTAAGCAGAAGGTGTTGGCTTAGAACCAATATTTTCATTTTGTACTTGTTCATTTTTGCTCTCTCAGTTCGTGTTTATTAAGAAACAAATTTTGTTTTTTGGCCTTTTAATGTTTAATTTTTCGACGATCTTTGAGGTTAGTTTGGTTCCAAATTTCGAGGCCTGTTTGGTGTTGAATACACGAAAAGACAAAATGTTGTCTAAACTTATGAACAATTTCAATTGAATTTTAATTTTCAAGTCTGTTTTTCTCAAAAACTATCGAGTTTTTACAGAAAGGTAAAGTAGGTAGATACCTATACTTTTTTTATGTATTGTTTCTTTCTGAATAAAATTGTTTGAATCACTTTTCAATAAAAACATACTTATAGCTTTTTAAAAAGTAGAAACACTATCCGCTTCTTCAAGTGGGAGTATAATCCAGTAGTGTACCCTGAAGTGATGCCAAGAAATATCGATAGCATCGATACCAAAAAAAGTAATGTGGTACACATTTCATAAATTCGTTAATGAAAATTGAAATTTGAAAAAATGATAACACAATATAAATGAAACCCATATTGGTATCATATCGATATATCGATCAACACCAATTCCTTCATACTCTTATGATAAAACATTACATATCGATATTAATTTAATTGATATTCCCTCATTTCTACTAGTGGAGAAATTGTGATTGGCTGTAGGAATTTGTATTCTTTCTGTGATTGGCTGTAGCACCCTTTTTTAATGAAAATTTAACCAAAATAATTTTTTCCGAATTTACTCTGAATTCAGCGTAGTGAAAGTAGAAATGTGTACCACATTGAAAAATGATATTTGGCATCACTAGCACCCTGAATTGTGCCTTAGGAGCGTTTTAATTAAGAAAAAATTTTTATTGGTCTCTCATTCCGTAATTTTTATAACTTTTTCATAATCCTAAACATTAAACTTCTAGTTAATATTTCATAATTGTTTCTTTCACTTTTATGTGTTTTCAGCGTTTTGGGTGTCTGGGAAAGGGTTTAACACCCAATCCCTTCATCCTCCCAAGATTACGCCCTTGTCACTTTAAAAGCTGCATGAAAATAGAACTAACATAAAGACTTACTCCTGTGTACCAAATTTCATTCAATTATGTCTATTTTTGGTGATAATTTCATCAGATCTTTCAATTTTTTTTATCCCCAGGAGGTACCTACATCAAAAAGACTGAATTTCACAACATTTTTCCTGAGGAACTTATCAATTTTTTTAACCTCAAAAACTGATAGAAACTGGATGTTATTTACTGTTTAACTTCCATACACCCTGTGCGTGTGCAACTTTTTATTACTGAACGGGGGATAATTTACGTGGAGAAGTGAAAAAAATCTCTGGCTAGGTTTGTGAAGTTCCAAATTGTCCTTAAAATAGGCTCTGGTAAGACTAATTCAGTCATTAGTAAACATCTTGTTAGCAAGACCAAAATCAAGACCAAGATTTCAAGTTATTTATCTTGGTCTTTCTTTTGCTCATCTCTACTATACACAGCATCTTTAATTATTCGTGGAGATTCTCTGGATAATTTGAAATATTTTATTTATGTTCCTGTTAAATATGCATATCTATGTTCTAGAATTATTAAGTGAAAAACAATTGGAAATTTAGAATCCTGACTAGGACAAATCACGAAAAAGCATATCCAAGAATTTACTATTTCAAATTGACCATTGACTTTTATAACGGTATAGTTGTTACAAAACAAACACGATAATAGTTTGAGTGTATATTATTATAAAAAGGTGAACAGATTATTACAAGAGTATGAACAACGTAAGTGTAATAATAATAAATTGAATGAATAATGAGACATAGATAGATTGTACAGAACATTAGACTATATATAAGGGTGAAGTTCGAGTGATTTGAATTGGGTATTGTGGGAGATATGAATATGATTAGTTGTTTCAGGAAAACGTAATTTGGATAAAACCAATGAAATTAAAAGGAAATGACATAAAGTAGGAGTGTTTAATAAATTAATTAGAATTAGAATTATTGCAAGGTATCAAAATATATTCGTAGAAAAGGTGACATCATGGAATATAGACGAAAACAGTTTATGGTGTACAGGAGGTGATGTCATCAGACAAGTCAAGACTTGAAAGACAAGTTTGAACTAGTCTAAAATGACGTGAGAGAAAGGAAGAATAATTAGACGGAAATATAAGAAAATACGAATTTATAATATACGAGAGTATTTGAAATAATATGTATGAAAATATCATTACAACTATGAATATTGAATATAGGAGAGACAAGGGGATTGTGGGGTATAATTCCCTCTTAGTGCCAAGAAAAAAAGGTTAATTTGAAACACAACTATTCTGTTTTTCAATTTTCATGTATATGAAATAGTTAAAAATTGTTAACCCCTCTCAGAAAAATTCATGAATATTATAAATTGTGATTCAATCCCGCCTCTCTTCCACATGAATAAATCCTGACACAGGACCTGTGGAGAGAGGGGAGCTAAAGTTTACAAATTTTGCGTAAGTTTGTCCTCTATAGCCGAAACACATATTGTTTGAAATTTGAGTATAGATAAATCATCAGATCACATTTTCCATCAAATCATAGGTATTAATGATGAGAGGACCGATTTTGTCAATCCGTTGAAAATTTGATCCGTTTCAAAACTTTCATACTGTCGCCTTGCCGCGGGGAAATTTTCATTATTTCGTCAGTAATAATCGACACAGTTTCATTCACAGAGAAGGACAGTGTTGATAAAGAAAACACCTCAAACCAGAGTTAAAATGTGTCGATTTACTCGAACTTGCGTTTGAAAAAAGGTCTTAGTGTTAATCTTTCTTTTGCTCATTTCTACTGTGTGTATATGCATCGCGCACAAATCATTTAATACGTGCATCGTAGCACCATCAAAATTACGATGACAATAAATTACGATGTGCCTTTTCTTTCAACTGTAGATGCAATGTGTCAGGCCAACAAATAAGATAATACTGCATTCGAAGAATTTGGAAATCATGGAGAATGATGTGAGCCTAAAACAAGTGTCTGCAGTCAACGAGACATCTGATGTGCCAATCACTGGCCACAGCTATTCCAAGGAGAATGATTTCTACGTGGTTATGCTCGGCCAGAAATTGATTCCTGGTAGCACTTACTTGTATTACATTGCTTTTAAGGGCGAATTAAACGAAGGGTTAGCTGGCTATTACAGGAGCAGTTATTACGACAAAGCAGCCAATACAACCAAGTAAGATATCATCCAAATACCTTTTTCATACCATTATCGATTATAGAATTTTTATTAGTGTCCAGAGTGCCATGTGAAGTTCGTCATGCTAAATGAGAAAATTGTGCTTCTACTGAGATTGTCAAAAAAACAGATTTTCTCAACCTGGAAGCTTTTTTCCCTCTTTTGGTGGTGATCAGAAATGTAACATTACCACAATTTGATTAAAAAGAATTTCAACTTGCAGGGAATAACCAGAAATTTGTAAACCTTTTTTTATGTTTTCTTGCAATCGGGCCTCAGCGGCATATACCAATCCAGTAGGCCTACATATTCATGAATTTAAATGATTTTACATCACATGCCTATTACTAAATACGTACAACAGTTGCAATTCCACTTGTGTTAACTATGTTAAGTTCCTTACAGTATCCCTTTTCGTATTTTTGGTGAAATGGACTATGGTTCAAGCGGTTGTGATCCCAAGAGGTGCTTTTACCCAGTTCGTTTCAATTGTAAATTGAGGAAACAGGGAATTTCGGAATTTATTGATTAGAAAAGGAGCAAAGATTTATTCAGAATTATTTTATCAATAAAGGGATATAACTTTCATCACTTTTTTTTACAAGTTTGTTCATATGCTGATAATGTCTTAGAAATAGTATTGAACAAGCTTTATTTTTTGAAGAACTTTTATTTAAGCTTAACCTACATTGAAAGATTTTCACTGATCTACGCTTTGGCAAATTGAGTTTTTTAGTGATGCGATGCTGCCCCACCTATTTTTTTTTTTTTTTAAGAAAAAATTCCAATGCCCTTAGGCTGCAATCCAGCAAGAAAATTTGACTGAAATGGTTTGTATGATTTTCGAGATATTGCTGAAATTCCACAATTAAGTTGAATTCATTTTAATATCATTTGATTCACTCAATCTGAACAGTATTTCAGCAATATCTCGAAAATCACACTTGCAGTTACGATTAAAGCCAAATTTTCATAGAATCTTAAACTAACATATCTCGATGTCTCTGCAAAATTTCAGTTCGTCAGAGTCAATAGTTGTCTCACAATTCCTCTCGATAACGTTGAATTCCCCAAACGTTAACACAATTTCAGTGGCTTCTGCACCAAAAATACTAAAATCAAGTTTTTGTTTTGCAGCAGTAAGATGATGATATAAGTCAGTATAAATTTACCTAATTCTTGTATCTTTTCAAAATAATACAATTTTTATAGAGGGCTGAGAATTCCCCTATAAAATTTCATGAGGACAGATAAAAATTAAATGAAAAAAATGATAGTACAAATAGTGGTCACAGGGTCCTAGGAAAACACTCAGAATTGAAGCTCTCATCGTATTTCCTTTTTTTAATTGAGATGAGCAACTTTTTTTTATTTTATTCACAAACTAAATCAAATTAGTTATCGAATCGATTCTTTCAATTCTTTCGATTCTTTTGATTCTTTCGATTCTTTCGATTCTTTACATTTTATTTGTTATTACCTCATCAATCAGTAATTTGTAGCATGTTTGAATTTTGAAAATATTCAGCTTATTGGTTTAAATAATGTCAATTGTTGAAATGCAAGGAATGGATTGTAGAGCGAGTTTATTTTGAATTTCTGATGTTAATACATTCATGGGTAAATTAATTTATTTTGAAATTTGAATTCAGTCCTATGGCTAATGGCCATTTGAGCTATCTCTCTATTGATTACTATCGAAACTTCATTATTGTTCACAAAATTATGAAATTGGAGAATCACAAAAATGGTTTACCAACTCTGTATTCCATTCATATTCGAGGATTCACTTAATTCATAGTAATTTTGCTTCATATTCTATCTATAATATGATATTTACGGGTAACTTATATTGAATGCTCCAATCCTTAGTAGTAGGTATATTTTCAAAAGTAATCAATTCATTTGCTTCCTAGGTAACGATTTGTGTCCGTATCTGAAAACTGAAACCCACTGGCTTTCAGCAATTTTACCGAGAATCACTTTGTTCAAAGACATCTGTCAGCAAAATAAATATATTCAACCATTAGGCGAAAATTTACAAAAAGATATAGCATTATTCGCAACTGTTAGACTACTCTTTTGTTCCTTTTCACTTCAACTCACTAAAAATTATTGACTTTGCCCTGTATAATTGTCTTTTAGAATTCGACTGATGTGGGAAAATACTATAAATAATGTATGCGAAATTAAATATTAAAAAGAATAAAGAATTTAATTCAATAGGTACCTAATTTGATTCAGTTTGTGACCAAAATAGATAAAGTTGCTCATCTCAGTTACAAAAAGGAAATCCACCACCAAACTAACCTAATTGCTGATAATGAATGTTTTTATCACCATATCCCAACATATCAACAAATACAAAACATTGTTACCCTGCTCTAATATCTTACATCTACTCACCAAACAGGTGTAGTATTTACTGACACAGTGTTACCACGTGTGTAAAATGAATGCCAAGTTGATAATCTTTGGTGTAGTTTTGGTCCTAAAAGAACGCAATGGTTGACATTGAGGGTAACACTGGTGTTGAAATTGTTGATGTTTTTTGCTAATAAAACGTATTTAGGAATTAGTTCTTTTTATGTAAATGCAGATTAAGCAGACTGGAATATATAGGTGTACTTGTCCGCCATGATGCGATCGTTCATCTTTGGTTTTTTCAATGACTTTCCCTTTGAAACATAGCTTAAAAGAATCAAGATTCATGAAAAACCAATGTTGCATAATGGTTTGTCAATAAATATAAAATTAATAAGATGCAGGTGTTTACATTTTTCAAAGTTCAAATGAGTAATGCAGAGTTTTGAGTGATGATAATAGGTTATGATTTGAAACTATTGTTAATACTTGGAATAGTTCATAAAAATAGTAAAATATGAAATACTATTCTTGGAGGTAAAGTAAAGCAAACAGTATCATCAGAAAAATAATTACTTTTTTTTTTTCAATTTAGATTAGGTACGACTGGTACGCCTAATATAGTATAAGAACTTCTGAAAATTATACATGTGAATTGTGTTTTCTTCAATTTGGTCAATTCTTTCAATGAAACTGTTGATTGAAATTAAGAAGACAATTAACATAATAAACTTTTTCACACCATGCGTTCTTACTGAAGGGATGGATTTTACAGGTGTTTGCAGTTTACTTTATTAAAATTCAAACAAATTTTGTAAAATCCAGGGTACTGTTAAACCGGGTAACTTTGCACACTTTTTCATGAGTTTTCAACTTCAGCGCGTTCTAGTGTTGTTTCTCAGAACTATCATATAGGTGTTTTTTATATCAAAATTTTTGTCTTCTCTAGGACTATTGATTTATGCTCTCAGAATTACATTTAAAAAAATATTATGTGTCTGGCAACACTGAGAAGAAGAAGTGCAAAGATGTCCACCAATTGGACTACTTTGCAAAATGGAGTGCAACTTTGCACATTGATAATAGTAACCTGATAACTCAAAAAACATTTATTCAAGTTTAATGAAATTTCAGATTAAAATTTGAATCTACAAAATATTATATGGAAAAGTATGTTTTCCTCGATGAATAACAGGTTTTGGCAGGACCGAAAGAATAAAATCATTGTGAACATCTTCTATTTGAGTCACATCTGGGAAACAAAATTTGTCAGGTCTGTTTTGGTGTTGCTTCATGAAATTGACAGAAAACTTTTTATTTCGGAGAATTCTTTCTACCCAACCAACATATTTGACTGATTCAGATGACCTGCTTGAAATATATTCCACCAAAATGAAGTCTCCCTCAAGAACCTTTGAAAAAAGAAAAAAATATTTTAGCAAAAAAGAGCCAAAAATATGAAAAAAATAAGAGAAAAATAAATCGTAATGGTGTCTCTGTACCGCTACTTTTTTTTGTTTTTTTATTACCACTATTTCAGCCTTTTGTTGCATGTTTCATTTATAACTTATGGTAAATTGTTTGTTTTGATATACCAAACTGCTGTGCTGCCTCAGAAATTATTAGTTCCCTTTGCTTAACAAGATTTAAACATTCTGCCAACAAATTGTCACTATAATCTCGATATGTCCTACTTCCAGGAATTTTTCTAGATCTTTTCATGACTGAAAAATGTTGACTTTCAATTACCTTTTCGCATTTATTTCATCACCTATTGATTTGATTTTACTCTAAACATATCATTTTGAAGAGGATAAAATTCTCTACAAGATGATATGTGCTGTGAAAATTATACTTACTTCCAACTAAATGATCTTGGAGCAATTATTTCACATATGTTTTTCAACTTGATATTCAATAATTCAGAAAACTTCTAATAAAATCATCAAAAATCATTATTTTCTCTTATTTTTTTTTTGTTTACAATTGTCAATGTTTACCGAATACAACCAGTAAACTCTGGCGGTCATAACTCATCATGGCATGCCACTGTGTGCTCACATGAGCAAAAAAACATGAGGTGTGCAAAGTTGTCTGTCAAGTGCAAAGTTGCCCAGTTTGACGGTATATGTCTTCCTGTTCCATAATAAAACCAGAATTTTTCCAGTCTGCTTTAAATAGAGGTCTGAATGGAGGAATACAAAACTGGTTGTGCATGCAATTGTTAATTCTTATGATTGTATTACATTATATGATGTTGAATGTCTTACTGAATGCCAGTATTGCAAAAGTTGCCAAATTTCTATCCATGTTATAAATTTTGTTGCCTAACTTACTACTTGAGGCAGAGTCAGATATACAATAAAAATATTTTCAAATTTATCATTTTAGTTTAGCAAATAAAAAAAAAAATAAATTAATAATTAATTTTCTGTAGGGAGTGTTTACCAACTTCAAATCCAAATAATTTTGGAAGAAATACAAGGATAAAGCCGAGTTGGGTCTCATTTGAAAGCTCTCAACAGGATCAATCAACTGACATTTCATTCAATTGAATTTTATTTAATAAAAATGAAATTTTTAGTGTTTCAAAAATCCTTAGAATTATTTGAACAATGAAACTTTAAATAATCATGTAATTTCAAACAAAACCAAAGAAATATAATAAAGTTATGAAATAAAAATAAGAAAACATGGTCGTTGATTTTTGTAAAAAGAAAAGTTTATGCAAATTCGAAAAAAAAGATGAAAAGAAGCTTTACCGGAAGTATTTTATAGCCAACATAAAAATAAAAATTGTGGTAACGGATGTACCATCTGGCCAATCCAAACTAAAATCAACAGGTCTGATCCTTGGCTCAATAAAAATGTTTGTACCAAATTTTGTGTTTATCAAACAAAAATTGCGACCTATACCATGGGAACAAGATATTAATGTTTGAAACTGTTTATAAAATAATTCTTCAAAAAAAAATTTTTCTGTTATTTTTTGAAAATTTTTTTTTCACAAATAGGTTTTTCTGTATGCTCAATATATCATTAATTGGCCATTTCAGTGAGTCTCCAAATTTCTATAGGCCAGAAAAGTTCAATGTTATCTAAAATGCAACCTCTTGACATGTGAAGATTTTATGTATATACTATACAAGCCCTAGAATGTCCCCAAGCGGTGCTTTGGCTTGTACTGACTTGGCAGTAATAATCAATTCGTTATTAGGATGGAAACAATGAACCATTTGTTGTTGGCACACGCGCCTTCAATTTTATTTGAATAATTTTCGTTGAATTTTGTCTTAAAAAATCGGATTATACGTTTTTTATATTGATACAATGCTCGTGGAATCGATGACATCAACAGTTCCTCTTTGTGGATTGCATCAGGGAACTTGGCCAACCTGTAGAGATTTTGAAGATTGCATTTCAGAAGAACGCAATATTATGTCGTTGTCTATGCATTGTGGATGCGTAACAACTTCTTTGCAGGCAATGTTTCTTTCAAATTGGTGTCTGGAACTTGGTGTAGTTCCCATCTGAGCTTAATCATAAATTACACCAATGTAGTGCTAGCAGTTCCACATTTATTTTTACTGCAAAGGCTGGTTCACAATTAATGGTAACAAGAGCGAAAAACATTGGCATATAAAACGTAGATGTACCTAGGTGTTGATATTCAGCCAAAAATGAGAATTGTCGGAGAATTTGAATGAGAAAGTTGGCTGAAGTTCATTTTCCCTATTGTTATTCTTGGATTTCTAAAAAGTGCATGCCAGAACATATTATTTTCATGTAATTTATTTATCATATAGGTACCTACTATTTCCATCGACAAAATATTGTGAACGGACCCTTGAAATTCTCATTCTCATTTTTATTACAGCTCTCGTTCTCGTTCCCGTTAATTGTGAACCAGCCTTGACACGTTCCAACATGTAATACATTATATAACAACTGCCTCTTAATCTCAAAATTTCAATTCCGCAGCAAGTATTTCCCTTCCAGTCTAACAGTTTACCTGCTTGCAGATGGTTATCCACCGATGCTCGAAGAGCTTTCCCCTGCTTTGACGAGCCAGCCATGAAAGCTACATTCGCCATTTCACTGGGCCATGCCAAATATTTGAAGGCTATAAGGAATATGCCATTGCGAGACAGCAAAACAATGAATGACCGGACCATCACACTTCCTAATCGCTGTAACAATAATTGCTCCAGCGTTGTATGTTGATTTTTACCTATATTCTTTGAAGACCACAAAGACCCGATTGGGTGCTGGATCGATTTGAAGAAACAGGTCCCATGTCCACTTATTTGGTCGCATTTATGGTTTCGGAATTCGAGTTCAACGAGGCCGCGAAAAAGGATTCAAATGTCACATTCTGTATTTGGGCCAGAAAGGAAGCCATAGATCAGGTGGAACTAGCCAAAGAGACAGGACCAAAAGTGTTGTCAAATTTTGCCAAATATTTCGACATCGACTATCCTTTACCCAAACAGGATATGGCTGCCATTCCAGATTTCAATGCTGGAGCAATGGAGAATTGGGGCCTAATTACATACAGGTAAGTTTTTTAATATTTTCTCAATCTGAAAAAAGTGTTATTCAGAAATATAAGTTAGTATTTTTTGCTTTTTATCATAATTCAAATACAATTTCAAATCACGATTATAGATATCAAAATTGAGTTGAAATGTTTTTCTTTTTTTTCTTTTTTTTTTTTTAAATCATGTTGGTTCTTCTCAATAAAGAGCTAATGCTCTGATATTATACAAGTATACCTAATATTACGGTGTATGAATTTAAGTTGCATAATATTGAATTCAATACCTGCGTTGAAATTGGCCGCGTTTTCTTTCCTTATCAATGATTAAAACCTAAGAGATGAATTGGAGCATCGATTAAACAATGTCGGCATTGAATTGCACAAAATTAATTTAAATAAACAAATAAAATAAATACAAAAAAGTCAAAACATCGAAAACATTTGCCAGAATAAGCGTGAAACACCCGTATTCTAGTACGATACTTACGTAGGTACCCTACAGATTTGCTACCTAAGTAATATTTTTTCTGTGACTCCCACTCGTAAGTAAAGGATAAACCTGGTCAAACGAGTAGGTACCTAAGTCTTAACTTAAGGTTAAGAAACAATCTAGAATAAGGGTGAAAGAGATTCATAATGAATGGTATTGTGACGTTATAAAATATGTACCTACCCAAGTAAGTTATAAATGATCGTTTAATAGCAAAGAAAATCACAGCAAGTCTGCTCTCCGACCAGCTTCTTTGGCTCATCTGAAATGTGTCTTCTCTTCGTAGCAATAGTTTAAGATTTTTTCAAGTCACTTCCACTGATGAACCGTTAATCCAATTAAAACCAAATTTTTCAAAATGTTGTAACAATATTCAATGGTTCTGTACTAAATTTCGTGACTATTGGTGAAAAATTACAGATCTAATCTGCGTATTCTGCTGTGATAGGGGGATCTAGTAAATAATGATGAGAATAAGAACGATGAACTGCAGAGAAATAACGAACGTACAGTGATAAATGAAAATGAACAAACTTGACTCAGTAAAATATTAAGTTATATATATAACTAAAAGAAGAAACCAGTGGACAACAGTTAAGAGATTACCTCATGATTACTGTGTATGATGTTATGGAACAAAGTTTAGAAGAGGATTTTGTCCAATCTGGACAGATTACATCGAAGCAAAAAAGGATTTTCAAGTTATTTTCAGATTTTTTCAGATCTTCTTACGGTTTTTTCAACAGAGTTTGGTAGTACTTCGTTTGATCTATGTGTCATTGTGACAAATAGAAAGTATGTGTCATTGTGACAACTCCTGTAAAATTAAAAATATCCTTCCGATAATCAATTCCTGTGGACTTATTTCTAAAATTATAGAAAAAAGAACAAGAATCCATTGGTACGTCAAAGTGGGTAATATCGGCCACCTTTTTCATGTTTTTTGAAAATAAAAATAAAAGGGGTGGGGTTGGGGAACCAAAAGTTAACATGAATGAAGTTTCAATCTTCCCCTATCAAAATTATTCAGCAAAACAGATGTGCTCCCCCCTTCCTTTTTCAAGTCTCCTCTAAGTGTGGCTAGTATTACACTAAAAATGGGTTAATATCGGCCACCCATTTATTTTCCTTTAAATATGCAAGAAAAATCTTAAATTACCACCAAAACATTTTATTATTAATATTATCATAGCTAAAGAATGTTGACAGTTGATTCCTGGAATGTCAGTAGTCCTCTCCTATCCATATCTATAGTCATTGAGTGAAGCATGTCTGATTTTTTAACAATAAAAATGTCTGGAATGTTAGAGTATGTAAAATAATAACTCTGCTTGTAGCCCATTCTTCTCAAAAAGTTCATTTTCATATTCTCTCCATTCACTGATAGCACTTTACTAATATAAATTGTTTTGGTGTGGCCTATTTCAGTTACCATTTAGACAGCATAATATTCAGAAATTCGAATGTCAACAGATATGGGAGCTTGAAATTCATAAAACAGTATTTGTATTTGACAAGTTGTACTTAAACTGATATTGGTAATTGGAATCTCTAAAATGTAAAAAAAAAAAATAAAAATATGGTACCTTCATTCTCAGTAGAATTTACTTAATGAATTCAAACCCTCCCCCCAGTCTGATCTGACAGCTAAATGTTTGTCTGAGGTGCTGGAGCTTTCATCTGAGAAATCGGAGCTTTCTTCTGAAGTGTCTGATCTTAAGATGTTTTTAAGCTTTTCGAATTGAACACATCTTTGTACGAACTGAATGAATAGCTTGTTTCAACTCCAGTTCGATGTACCACTGCCACTGCGGAGTAAATTTATTTTTTTTCCCATAACTTTTTTCACAAAAACACTTGTAAATTACGAAAATATTAACAGATTGCTAAAATTATTGAATTAAAATATGCACGAATGATTGGAGCATATGATATGACCACAATATATCTAACATTGAATTTGTTTTTAGTTTTGCCACAAACCAATCTCTTTTGATCAGCAAAGTCAATGACTAACTGGAGCGGACACTCGACGCAAAACCCGGTCCAACATGTTAGACAGAGAGAGAACTTGTTCGGCAATATTTCTCTCTCTGTTTAGCACATTGCTGCAGACGTACTTCCCTGTTTTTTCAGCTTTATTTATAATCATTATTTCTTTTCCAGCATTTTTCGTGGCAATTAAGAGTTACCTTTTTAATTACATGTTTTTGAAAGTCTACTTATTAAAATCGCCTGAATATTCGAACCCAAGGGTGGAAGTGGGTACATTTTTTATTTCATGATCTGAGCATTTTGGCATTATTAATGCATTTTGTATTGAACAGCATAGCCATACAGGTTCCAATTTTCAATTGATAGGCCTGAAATATGGTACACGTATGTGATCAAGGCAGTGGCATAGTGTTGAGGGAATATAGGGGTTCAAACCCCTTAAATTATTATAATTTTTTCTTTTATAGGTACTTTTAATTTGTTTTTATATAAGTTTTTTTTTTTAGAAAATCTGATTATTTCCCACTTGGTGCAGTATTAGCCTCCGGTGTTGGGGAAAAGTTTTAGCAGCAATAACTATATAAAAACTTATGTCATTTGGAGGATGAATGATTTCAAATAATGTACAGCGGATAACAGTTGCGCAAAAAATATAAAAACACCCTTTATCTCCCATTACAGTAACGCAAATTTTAATGCTTTTATTTTTACTTTTTCTGGTGGTTGGTTTTTTTCTTGCCTGAAAATAGGCAATGTAAGTAGCTGCAGAATGAAAGCTAGAACTAGATGAATTCATCACTAGTGACGGAACAGTTGAATGTACAATAAAAATTAATTATTTTAAAATGGAACCACATAATTTAATGAGATAAATGAGACACTCATATATTTAATATTATAAAAAACTTCAAATTTCGGCTCTGAAATTATCTAAGTTATTATTAACAATTTGAAATCCTGCCAGAACGTAGTAAATAGTAAGAGTCTTAACACTGATAACTTCATAAAAAAAAGAGGGAAATATTACCAGTCACAAGTGTCTCCAAACCACACTTTGTTTTTTTCTCCTGCTCTGTGTATGTGTGCGGACTTCTTCACAATATTATTATTCATGATGAACCATAAAAATTAATAAAAAAGAATATTACCTGTAAAACATTAAATCAGGGCAAATATCACTTGAAGCTGAACAGTTGAATGCACAACAAAAATTAACCATTTTAAAATGGAATTACACAGTTTAATAAAATAAATGAATCATTGATATATTATTTAATTCGTTATTTAATGATTTCTTCAATCATAATGGTTGAAATTTCAAATTTCAGCTGCATTATTAAAAATATATCAACGAATTTGAATTCTAACGAATAATATAATGACTCTCTACACTGATAACTTGCTAGAAAGAGAGGACAATATCGCCAGTCTCATTCTCTCTCTTTCTAACACAGTGGCTTGCAAATATAACATTGCCTTTATCTCCTGTGTTCGTTCCAGTATGTTATTGAGTTCGATGCTTTTGATGTAAATAAACAACTCTCTTATCAATTCTCAAAATTTGCTTCATACCACATACAAAATGTCTAGAATGTGCCAATTTTTTATACCCAGGCAATAGACAGAAGACTCCTCTTCTGATTAGTGATAAAATTTAGTGCAATACCTCCCCCATAGGAGCACTAACGAAGTTTTTTTGTGAAATATGAAGGGTGGCTGATATTAAACCAAATGGCTGATATTAGCCCTGTTGATGGTATATGATTCACTTACCTTCAGTAATTAGAAAAAATATAAAAAAAAAAATCAATTTAGGAATTTTAATATTTTCTTCAAAATATTACATCAAAAACATAAATTATGAAATATCTTGGTAAAAAAAACGGTGATTTTGCAAACTCCTATATGGTACATATTAGCACATATTAATACATATTGTAAGCAACCTTTCATGTAGAGAGTGCTAATAGTTTATAAAATATTGATAAATGTGATATTGATTTGTAGATAGTGCGCTCTAATGTCTGTTCATTAACTCTGAACATATCTTTAAATTTATTATCTACAAGTCTATAAATACTTTGGGTATGATATAGACATCTCATCTCTATTCTCAGCTGAACACACATTGTTTGTTGTTCCAGATTATTTTGTATTTCTTTAATTTCTTCCTGTGTAACTTGAAAACTCAAAATTTTATTCTAGATGTTGAATTTATTTCTACCGAAATAATAATTATATCTATACCGTCATTCAAATTGGGGAACTACAACTGCTAAAACTTGGTGGAGTTAATTTGATAAATTATATTATTTAGGTACCTATTTATTTTAATGCTTTAGTGATGAGTGGACTAAAGTAAATTATAAATAAACACCGGTGATAAAACAACAATCCATTTAAAATTACAACGAATCAGTCAAAAATGACAAATTTTTTCTGTTGTGTTGAGCATAACTATTAGAAGTCCATTCAGAGAATGATGCTCAATTTACTTTAGTGAAATAGCAAGATACCTATTACACTTCCAGAGTTCACACTCAATACATCAGTCACAATGAACATGCGTTAATTAAATTGTCTCCCAGCATTGCCAAAATTAGGAGTGAACCTACGCATCTATTTGTAGAGACACTGAATCCTTCTTCTTGGCTTTGATTAGGGAAAAAAGTGCAGTCTGGATTGAAAAATGAGTCAGATGATAAGCTATTACTAGCACTTAAACAGAAAAATACCAAGTGTAATTCGGGAGTACTAAGATGAAACTTTTCTCTGAATCAGTATGAAAATATCTCATATGATTCTCCAAGTTTGTTGTTTGCTTCTAAGGAGTTTTGTGTGAGACAGATGAAGGGTCAGCTATTGCAAGATCTTCAGATGGAATCATAGGACACTAACTTGGCTTATGTTTGTCCATGCTGTCAATGAGATTTGTTTAAATAAGCTCATCTGAATCATCAATTTTCATCTACTTATTTTGTTCATGTCTTCGCATTCTTCTGCAAGTTCAATGAAATTTTAAATTAAAATAAAAAACTTGATTACTGGAAAGTCAACCTAATAAAATTTCCACTTACAGTAAGTTATTTCTGATGGTTGAAACTGTTCATCTGTGAACATAACTGGTTTGAAAAGATAGAAACCAGTGCATTAAAATCTTTCTACCACTTTTGCCAACGTACAAATTTGATCATAAGCTTGGGTAAAAAGTTCTACAAATTTTTTTGGTGTCACAACTTTAAGGACGACATAATGGAAATTGAAATGTCTATTATAATTTCAAAAATTTTATTACTGAATGAGAGATATGGTTATTACACACTTAAAACTCTAGAAGATGAATGTTTGTAAATTAAAATAAATTTTTTTTCCAATTTCAAGTTCATTTAGGGATAGTTTTTTGATTGTTCCAAAGGTACAATACCCATTTGTACCTTGGAACAAAATTTCAATTTTTTTTTTAAATTCTTCTGTCTTCTTGGTGTGGTATGCCAAATTTGGTTTTTACCAGTTACTCAAGTTTTGGTTTTTTATTAGCTCCTCCATTTTTTAAATCAATTACTTACCTGAATTGATTCCTATAGTACGTAACGAGATACCATACACATGGTATCTGAAGACGAAAACATCGATAAAATACATGTTTTACCCGTGAGTGAATGAGGATGAAATTTGAAAGAATTGTCGAAATAAAAATGTTGAAGTGAAAAACAAATCAGAAATTTTTAAATATAAAATTAATATTTCCCCACAGTGAAAAATTCCAAAGTTCACTATGGGGGAGAAAAACTGGAAGGGATAAGCCTAAGGTTTGTTCTCGCCGAACTCGTGTGCTATTTCATTATAAAAATCTAAAAGATCGAAAATTATACCATTTTCTCTCCACGTTTTTCCCTTATTTTCTCGGAACCTTTTACCCCATTTTGAAAACCTACATTCTTAACCACCAAATTCTCCTACCACATGTGACCACGTTAGCCGGACATATTGTTAAACAAAATAATTACAAGTGAACAAAAAATACCGGTTTATTCCAAAATAGAAAAACATACCTCTATTTTTCATGACATCATATTATTCATATTGTTGAATCGGATGAGATACTTCGAAATGGACAAAAAATTAACAGAATAAGAAAAACAAGATGAAGTAACGACGAGGTTTCATCAAGATGAATTTTATACACAATGTCGAAAAGCAAATTACAACAAGAAAATTCGTAGGTCTTACTAAAGTGAAGGTACCAAACGGAGTGATTTCTTCTTATCTTGAAAACTAAGAGCTAGCCCAAAAGTTTGCAAGAAAAGGAGAAATCACTATATCAACTTCCATTTCCGATAGCAAGTTAACAAAAGAAACAAGCCACGAGCAGAAATGGAAGATGATATTGGGAAAAAACGTCAGATAATGAACTCCACTCTTCAGAGAAGAGTGTAATACATTATCTGGTTTCAAAATTTTACGGATACTTCAACTCCCCCCCACATCCCTCCAGAAACCTGGAACACCAGGATTTTGGAGGAATGAAGAAAATGCAAAGAGTAACCATAAAATCTTGAAATAATTTTAGAAGCCAAATAAATTCCCCCGATTTTGAGATCTAGATAGATAAGATATTTGTGTTTACTATCCGACCCTTTTTCCGGAAGAACCCCCCCCCCAGACAATTTAGAACCCAAGGGAGAAAACCAAAAACAACATTCATCTCGTTTCTCATATTCTGTTATATCGAATGCATGTTACATAATAAAAAGAATAATAAACCTTGTTAAGTATACCAATTTGAACTTCGTGAAAAAACAATAAGGAAAAGGAAAATCGGTATTTAAAAATAAAAATGAAAAACAAAATTAGGACATAAAAACTGAAAAGTCCATTAATTCAAAATCAAAAAAAAATATAATCAAACAAAACAAAAGTTGAGAACAAAACAATTAAACGAGAGCAAAAACAAAAGTCTTTTAAAAAAAAAGAAAAGCAAGTAAACAAGTAAAGACGAAAGAAAGAAAAGCCAATATGAAAAACAAAACGAAACAAAAGAAATTAATACGAAAGAGAAAACTAGAACAAGACTAGTAAAAACGAAGAAACGAGTGTTTGATTATCAATTAAATGAAAGTAAAAGTAAAAAATAATAAGTCTTCAATCAATCAACCAAAACGATACGTTAAGAAGAAAAAATATACTAAAAAGTGTAACGAAAGATTAACAAGGGACTCCATTTGGTTTTACATAAAAAGGTCAAAAATTAGGAAAATCTTATAAAATAATAGTCAAAATATCAAACGAGAATTACAAACAAGAATAATAAACGAAAGTATGAGCAAAGAACAGACAAGAAAAAGCAAGAACATACAAGAAAAACATGACGACGAGAAAAATAATGAAAAATGATAAAAAATAGCCATAAAAACCTCGTCAGCGCCTGTAGCTCGGATAACCCCCAGTAGCACCTTTGGGAAACGCGGACCAATCGTATTCAGGATCAAAACTCGATGGAGTCCGAGGTGGTTTCTCGGTGTATGCCTTCTTTGCCCAAGAGCAAGCGAAGGTCTTGTTCCGAATATGGAGCTTACCAGAGTAAGCGAGATCTTTTATTGGGGGAGTCCCCACGAAAACCCGGTTCATCTAGCAGAAATCTCTCCCTAGAATGAGCGACTTGTAGAGGGCCGAGACTAAACCACATTCTATCGTAATACATTGTCCAGGTGCACTATAAATAGTCACATGTACAATCTCCGAAAAATAATATGGTTCGCCTCGTCCATACCAAGGGATCAAAATGGTTTGAGTGCGAGGTAACCGAGTAATCGTTGTGTCCGCATCGATTACATTTGGACCGCATACCGATCGCCAACAGTGTGACGTCCCAAAATGATAGTCACATGTTTATGAAATTTGTTTAAAATTAGAAATAATGAAAAAGGTGAAATTTTGAAGAGACAGCCCAAGATCGCAGATCGCAAGAAATATTAATATCCTAGATCAGGAAGGGAAAACGGTGTGAACGAACTAGCCTACATACTACTTAAAACCATGAGGTCTTGCCTCATGGTACCTCACACAACTCCCCATAATTTATTGTTAAAGAGCCTTAATTCAAGAAGAACGATCTTTTTTACATTTTAATTATCGATTAATTTGAATATCATAGCTACCGGTTGTTGTAACCAAGTGTTTGAGAATCTTTGTCTTCGATGTTGATGATCCGTCAGCTGAGTAATTCTGGTTTCATGATGATTCGAAGTTACCAATAAAAGATGTCTTACCGTTTATAATCTTGGTTCTATAGCGCGATTGTAATGAGCGATATCAATAAGAACAAGGAGAAAAACGACTCATTGAATTAAAAAGCACTTTTAATTATTTTTGTTATTTTATTATTGTTTCGGAGACGTGAACGAAAAACGTACCGATCACTTGGTGTTCTAAAAACGGAGAGAGATATGTTTGTCAAGTCTCGTCACACTACATATCTCTTATCTTACAGTATCAGATCGTTTTTACGTCATTATTTATTGAATATTCACCGTTGAGTTCCGTCTATTATTTCTTATTCTCTGTAATTTTATTTAACGAACATTATCAAGGACGGGAAAACATGGGAATTTTTAAGGAGGGAATTGAATCTTGACCATTGATGACGGAACTCAACATATCATAATTATAACATGACGAATTTTGTCTTATATTATGTAAGTATAGAAACGGACTTCACATAATTGCCCCCTCACAAGTTTCTGAATTACCCTGCCCAAAAGGGTTAATTCAGGAACTTGGAACTAGGACTATATTTAAAAGAAAATTGATGGTGGTCCCATCTAACATTAGGTAGAAACAAATCTATTTATTAATGATCTAAGATTAACAATACAAACAAAATAATTGATCATCTTCGTACTAGTTCAAAAAAAAAACGAAGGATAATAAAAAAAACTAAGAGGGTAAGAGAAGATTCATCGATATCACATCGTTGAGCGAAGTTTTCGGTAAAAATAAAGAATAAAGAGACTGTTAATACCTTAATTGAGATCCGCAGATAGGAAACAAATAAACTTATTCTAATGAGCAAAAAAAAAAGGGGAGATCTTTATCTTAAATTTTAAGGACAAAAGAATAATTTAAAGAGAGATCGTCTTTTAATTTAACTTAATATATATGAAACAAAAAGGGGATACTAATGATAATAACAGTAACGGAAAGACAGAAAGACAAAACAAAACCAAAGTGATGAACAATCAAAAAGAAAAAAAAAACAAAAGAAACCGATCGAACGAGAGGGAGAGGACATTTTTATTCACATAGCTCTCCTTCATGAGGTTGACGCCCGAGCCTTGCTTGATAGGAATTTTCCATTATTCTTCCGTTATTTACGAAAAACAGAACTCCGCCCCTAATGGGTCCTTGGCGTGCCTTCGCATATCGGCTCATGAAGGTCTGGCCCAAAATAACGAGATCACGATATTTACCTTTCTTCGTATTAAAGATATAAAATCTTTCATGGAAGACCGTGTCGTTCCATCCCGACAGCGAAAACTCGACATATGTTACGCTCCTCACCATCCCTAGATCGCACCAATCAGGAGTGTATTTTACTTGAACGTCATCGTACACCTTCATTTCGTAGGTCAGCAGTTCCCGGTTGATGAAAGAAACCGGAGCCTTCGTGTCAATTGTTACTCCTTTGAAGCTATTAAAGAACTTCGTGGCATCGAAGCGAAAGGAACAAGTGATGGCAGTAGGTAACTCCTGATAGATTCGCTCGATAGGCATTGCATATTGGCGTGTCGGAGGGAGGTACTCGTCGAGAAACCTTGGCTGATGCTGCGCAATTCCAAGATTGGAAGTTTCTTCGCGTGTTACCTCCTCATCCCAATTCTCCTCGTGGTGAAATGGTGGAGTGGGTGGTCGTATTGGGGAGAACGTTACTCTTCTTTCCCCTTGCTTGAAGGGTGGAACAAGGTCGGCCTGTCTCCCAAGAATTTCAGCTACGTCTCTCAATCTCACTACTTTCTGGTCCTTTATGCCCGGGTTATCTTCGCGACTGCTGCTGGCGATCGGTTCCATGTGAACTTTTTGCTCGATCATGGGTTGTGGCGATTTGCTCATCTCTTTTTCGATCTGTTGTACGTTCTTGATCTGGAATTGTGGGGGAGGAGTGTTTAGTTTTTGCCTTTTTGGGGAAATTCTCTCCATGGGGTCGTTGATCAATCCTGACTTCCTTTTTGTTTGGGTTATTCCGACGAATATTATTTCTTCAGTTTCGTTTTTACCGGTAGCGTGTGGCTTTAAAATTTTTATAAAGAAGAAAGAAAAAAAAGAGGAAAGTCAGGTAATCATATCTTGATTGAGAGAATTTCGAACTAGGGGTCTGATAGTTTTAATTATAGAAAGATTTTTTTACCTCTACTTGGGGTGGTGTTGAAGATGACTTCGTGTCAGTGGAAAGATCCAACTGGACGTGAAAGGATTCTAACGACCCGATCATTTCAACTAATTGAGAGATTGTCGTCTTGATCTCATTCGTGTATCGTTTCTGGGCGTTACGGATCAGGTCAACTTCTTTTAGTGCTTCTTTTAGCTTCCCAATGGCGATGTGATGAAGAGTTTTGCGCTCTTCGAGTACCCTGCACGTCTCTAGATTTATCTCCATGCATGCCATAACGTTTGTAGTAATTTTTTCGAGTTTGGAGTCAGAGACGTGCATGGCTTTTTCGAATTCAAGGCGAGCGTCTTCACCTAATTTCTGTAGTCGGTCCGGGGTTCTTTGATCTGCCATCTTTCAAAAGGGGTTTTATTAATTGAATTGAAAATTTTATTATTTAATTTAAATTAATTGATTTTTTACCTTTTAATTTTATTGATGTTCTAAGTTTTAATTGTAGAGACACGTTAGGCTACGTACTTGTTGATCCTACGTATAGATAATTAAACGAATGATTAGTTGTTATTATTCACTGATATCACTAATATCCTGCCCCCTCAAAATAGTTTGAACCGTTACTTACTTTTAGAGAAGCGGGAGAACTTTTTGGAGAGAAATAATTCGGTACACGTGGTTCTTTTTACGATCTCGCTCTGAATAGGAATAGAAACTTATTACACTCGTTGTACCATCAATTAGTTATCGAAATATGTTTTTACTTACTTATTTGTTGTTTCTTGACCCTCGATTTCATTAATCGAACAGTTATTCACTTTATTATTAATTAATTAATTTACATGAACACTTCCGACATATTCACGGTTCATCATCAATCGTCGAGTGGTTTGAGGATTACGTATTTTGGTGTCTTAGCGTATGAATTCTATTTCTATCTTCACGTGACCTCTATCTCTTTCTCATTGGTCGGGATCTATTTGTCTTTTTGAGATATCAACGAGATAATAGTGTTGTTCGTTTTTGTTGTTATTTGCTTCAATACTTTTAATGTGAACGTAAACGGAATTTAAGTGTTTGGTGGTGATGGAGATTTTTTTAAGTATTTGCTGAATTTTTTGTTACAGGTGTTAAATTGTTTGGTGGTTTCGATTGGTTTCACTTCTTGAGGTCTCGAATACTCCGCTGATAGACTTTTCCATCCGGCGTTTGCAGTATATAGCTGTTGGATCCTCTTTTTTCAATAATTTCACAGGGTCCGATGTAATTTACAGTAAGTTTTTCCTGATTTTCCTTGTTCTTTGTCCGAAAGTGTATGGTTTTTTATGTAGACTGTGTCTCCTGGTTCGAATTCTGTTATTGTTTTATTGTCATTGTTACGTTTTCGGATTTCTATCGCATTTTTTGTGTTTTCTAATGCTTGCCTGATTATTTCTTCATGTTTTTCATTGGATATTGTTTTCTTTTCCAATCTTTCGTCGATCTCTATTTTCAACATCAGGGTTATGGGTGCGAATTTTGTTGTTGCATGATCTGTTTTGTTTAAACGCCTTTCTATGTCTTTTATAAATTGATACCAATGTGAATGTTGAGTCGGACATAGAACTCGAAGACAATCACCAATAATTCGCATTCTAGTTTCAACCGGATTTGAGGATGGTGTATAGGGAGAGGTAAACCTACACTCGATCCCTACATCTTCCCATCTATTAATCCAGTCTGCTGATGTGAATTGCGGTCCATTATCGGTAAGTAATATTTTAGCTTCTCCAAATTCTTCCATGAATCTTTCAACTCTATTAATGCAAACGTTTGTGGAAGCTTTTCTTATCGGGTAGAGTTTAGTATATTTCGTAAACAAATCCATAACAACTATTATTTTATTTAAGCCGAGTGGAGCATTCGGTAACGGACCATAGAGATCTATCGATAATGTTTCCATTGGTTTTTCTGCGAAGACTGATTTAAACTTGCCTGCTAACTGTTGATTCGAATGTTTAGCTCGTTTGCAAATCTCGCAGCTCGTACAGTATTGTTCTACGTCTGATTTTGAACCAGGCCAATCGTAATGTCGACGAACTATATCGAGTGTTTTCTTAATTCCAGGATGAACATATTGATCATGAAGAAGTTCGATGATAGGTATTCGAAGCGGAGATGGAATTAACAGTCTACGTATACCATGTTCGGAGATGTAGTAAGCCGTATCTTTGAAGATTTCTACTCGAGGTGATCGTTTCTTAATTAATGATGAAATCTCTTGATCCCTTTTTTGCAGCTCAGGTATTTCGTTTAACATCTGATTAATCGATATTTTCATTTCAGGCGTAGCTAACATGAGAACGGAAGCTGATGCGGTGTCTCGCAATTCAACAATTTCTGGTAATGTACGAAGTCTACTTAATGCATCTGCGGCAATATTAGCTTTTCCAGGTATATGACTAATGGAGTCAATTTCAAAATTAAATAGGTAAGTTCTCCATCGACTTACTCTCTGATTTACTGTATCTTCTAGTCTTAACAGGTATGTTAAAGCTTCGTGGTCGCATTTTATATAAATTTTACGATCTACCAGCATGTATTCATTTTTCTTAATCGTATATATGATTGCTAATAATTCTTTTTCAAAGGTGAAATAGTTCTTTTCACTCTTCTTGAGAAGGCGACTCACTACAGAAACCACACGAGGTATGCCATCTTCTGGGTCGAATTGTACTACCAGACCAGCGATCGCAACGTCTGAAGCATCTGTAAAGACCGAGAAGGGTAAGTCCCAATCAGGATGATTTTGTAATATGCATTTTGCCATTTCTATTTTAATTTTGTCAAAGCTTGTTTGCTGCTCTTCTCCCCACTTGAACGTTACATTTTGTCTTAATAATTCATATAGTGGGGCAGCTATCTCCGCACATGTGACGATGTGGGATTGGTAATAGTTCATTATTCCTAGAAATGATTGTACTTCTTTTTTCGAAACAGGTCTCCGGATTTTATATATCGATTCGGCTCTTTTCGGATCCGGTCTTACTCCTAGGCAATCTATGAGGAAACCGAGAAATCTAGCGTGATCAGCGAAGAACGAGCATTTTTGAAGGTTTATAATCAATCCATTTTTCATTAAACGTGTAATTACTAACTTTACATGTTTTAGGTGTTCTTTGGGATTTTTCGAGAAGATTAATAGATCATCTACGTATACTGCTACACAATGTTCGAGTCCTCCCAATACTATTCGGAGCATCGCAATGAAGGCTTGCATGGAATCTTTAAGACCAAAAGCGATACGATTCATTACATGTGGTTCACCTTCAAACAGAAATCCAATGTATTTTCTTGAATTCTTTGTCAGAGGTACCTGTAAAAATCCATTAGCTAGATCTATTTTTGTAAATAAGCTCGCCCCCTCGAACAACGTCTTAATCTTATCAATTGGAGGGACACAATCTCCTCTGGTACCCATATGTTTGTTGATTTCTCTTGAATCTAAGCAGACTCTTAGATCACCATTATCTTTTACTGCTACCGTGAGGGGTGATAAATATTCGCAACCTTCTTTTGATATCACACCATTCTTATGCCAGAAGTCTATTATCTCTTTTACTCTTGCTCTTCTAGCTTGTGGTACAATTCTCTCCGGGATGCAAAATGGTTTGATCGTTGGTTTTATGATCAATTCGTGTTCGTAGACGTTGCAGCATCCTATTTTATCAATAAATGCTTCGTGTGAATCGAGTAAGGTATCTGCTAATTCTTTTCGAAATTCGTCCGCGATTTCTACACCAGCACATTTCTCTAATATTTCTCCTCTTAGTTTATCAGGTATGTTCACAACCGTGATCGAGAGAACAGGAGCTGATGACATTTTTGGAAGTACTAGTCCGGCGGTGTTCCACGTTTCCAACCTTTCACTATAAAGCGGGCTTCAGGATTCCCTGGATCTCTACAATGCAATTCCCTGGAAATGCTATGCGGGTTCATGTCTGACCGCTCAAGAAGCTCTCTTCCGAGTAATAGTGTCGCGTTTAAATCTTGACAAATTCTGAAAATACCTGTATATGTAGCTTCTCTCCCATCTTCTGTTACCAACGTGAAGGGAAGGTCTATGCTGCCTGAGATTTTAATTTTTGGATGACCTGCAGCATAGCTTACATTCTGATATGGTACTTTTAATCTTTTTAATTTCAAATCTGGGTTATCTTTCATTAACGTTTTTAGGAAAGATAAAGTCACAAAGGAGTATGGTGATCCCTGATCTATAAAAATATTGTATGTGTTTCTGTTTTCACCTATTATTGCGGGGACGAGATAGGCATGGATAAATGAGTGCTTCTCGACATAGGCATTCACTTCTGTGTTTTCGTCTCCTGATTCTACATCATCTATAATGCAGAGACATGCTATGCCTAGGTTTATTTCGAATTCACTCTCTACATTTCTCTCGCCCCCTAAATCAAAATCCAACACCAGATAGTCATCAGGTAGATCAGCAGTCATAAAATGGACACTGACTTTTTCTTTACCCGGGGCTTCAATAATTGTCGTTACTAAGTGGGACATCACTCGATCGATATCAATTGCCTCTTCTCTTGAGTAATGATAATTTAATGCTACTATCTTTCTGTCGAATTGGACTCCGTTGGGTTGATCTTTTGTTGGTACCAGCCTTTTCTTCTGGTGTTTTTGTATGAACATTTTCTCTAAATTTAGTACGAAAATATCTGTAAAGCATTTTACTAGATCCCAGATTCTATTGTTTACTCCTTTCAATCTGTTCATATAGAGAGTATTGGCCATTCTAGCTGGATCTGGTGGTATCGTCGCAAACACTGCTGTTAATATTTGTTGGCCGTTTAATAGATATGCAGCAAGATCTTGTAGTGTTTTCGCGAAAGTTTGTATCTCAAAATTCCCATTTATTACCAATGATTCGCCAAAACCTATTATGATTTTGTCGTTTTCAAATGAATTCTTTTTGACAATCTCAATCAGTTGGTTCAAGTTCGTTAACTTTTCCATTGGTGCTAATTTCTCTGGTGGAAGATTATGGGCGTTTGACAGAGGGGTTTTCTTCAACCAGCTCATAATTGTCGAGTCCCCGAATACTTTATAATCTTTCCATTTGGGGATAATGTATTCGCTTCTTAATGCGAATCTAGGTTGGAAATTCGTGGCTTTTAGCGCCATTTGCTCTTCAGGCCTTTTATTTTCTGGCTGACGGTCAATGTGGCCTACCATCTCCGTCACCACTCGTTTCCCGAATGATCATTCGTTTGGCGAGTATACTCTAACACATCTTCCTGCGACAGTTGGCTTTCTATTGGAGGTGATGGAGTAGATGTGTTTTGCTTCTGGATCGGTGTTATGTTCAATACTGGAGGTGCTTGTTGTCGTTGGGGGAAGCCTATCGGCGGACCTCTTCTTCGTAATGGATCAGGAAGTGGTGTTGTAATCGGAAAGTCAAATTGGTTTTCAATTTCTTCGAGCTTTGCTAATAGTGTTTCGAAATTCTTAAAATGTTTCTGTTTTAGCTGAGTCATATACTTCTCGGGTATTTTTCTGCTCAGGGTGTGAAAGATCCGTTGTGTGGTCTCTTCACATTCCAATAGTCGACTGTATGCTTGCAATATGTATGTCGACACATGTTCGTATTTAGCGGGATCGTAGCGGCCATTCTGTATTGCTCGGATTTCTGCTTGTTTCCTAGAATCAGTCCAGTAAAGTTGAAGGAAGTGGTTCTTACATTTTAAATAAGACCATCCCCTAGAGTAAATTTCGGAGTTTGGAAAGGAGGCCAGATCGAAACATTCTCCAAAGATACTGCCTTTTCGGTTATCATCGTAAATGTTAGCTGTACATCTTTCAAAGGCTCTTATGAATCCTATTGGGGATCTGTAGTCGCTTTTGCCGGTATACTTCGGAAGTTTTGTGGGATCAAAGATCCTATCTCCAGGTTTCTCTTGCACCACTACTCGAGATTCTTTCAAGATCGGCGGAGGTCTGGATATATCTATGTTTGAAACATCGGGACCATTTCTTTCATCTGCGAAAAACGAGGGTTTCGATTTATCATTTAGTTTCTCTAGGATTATTTGAGACTCGGATAGTGACCTTCTCCTTTGTACTGATCTTGTAGAGGCTTGATCGCGAGTAATTTGAAAGTTAGCTAAGTAGCGGTTATTCATTATTTCTTCTATACGAGAAGTTACTTCACGGATTATTTCGTCTTTGTCATTTCTAGAATTCTCCAATGCGGCTATTCTGCTGGTTAAATTAATCTCAGTTGATTCGTTCTGTTGTATTGTATGATCAGGGGGAATTGATCGAGCGTTTTGGATTATCGATGGTCTAATTGTGGAACTCATTGGTCCCAAGTATTCATTTCTTTCGGTTTGGTCTCTAAATATTCCACTAGATTTGTTTTGATCTACCGTATGCCGTACTTTCGTGAACCTTTTCCGTCGACCCTACACTACTATGGGAAGCGTCGGAATTTGGTTGTTCAGATTCTGAATTTTTAGTTTTAACTTCCTGTATTAATTTACTCTTTTGTAATTCTAGGTTCAAAATCGTTTGTTCCAGTTCAAGTTGGCGTTCAAGACTTATATCCGCTAATCCTTTGTAAAATATCAGGGGATTAATACCCTCGGGAACTTCACTTACTAACGCTTCTATTTTATTTCTAGTGGGGTTTCCTTCTTTTCATCTTCTCCCGACGACTCTCCCTTCAGGTTCAAAAGAAGTTGATCTTGTTCTTTCTCCTGCTTCTTTCTTCTCGTTAATAATCTCTCCTGTCTCTCTTTTTCTGATTGTCTTTCTGACTCACCAGGAGTTTTGTTCTCTTTCTTTTCTTGATTTGGAGGATCTATAAAATACGTGATGTTTAATTTTATAAAGTTTAATAAATTAGAATATTCCTTACTATCTCTTACCACTTTTCTGTGGGAGTTTATCTCTATTCTTATCCATGGTTACTCGTAATTGTGGTGGATAATTCCTATAAATAATTTTAAATACATTTTATTAATTTTCTTTGTCCTGAGTCTTAACTTATTAAACTGTTCTATACTGACCACCCCTACGGGTATCGGAGAAAATGTTGTTTGTTTGGTCCTACTTGATTCGAAATTCTCTCTTTTTGAGGATAACAGTGGGATTTCTATAACCGAAAAGTTTACATATATGTAGCCACTGAAATTGTTAATACATCTTAATTATTTGAAAAGATCGTTCCTTCGAATCAATTTTGAATAATTAATATATCGTTTCCATATGCAAGATCAAACCGGGACCAGAGTTTGATTTCGACATTGGGATTTTACTTTAATTGTTTTACTTCTTTTAAATTTATCGTATGCGTTACGTTATTGAGAGAGGATAGGTAAAAGTTAATTATTACTTTACTTATTCTATTCTTCTATCATTCTCATTTGATTGTGAGTGGAATTTAAGATCTTTAATTTGGGCTTTGTTTCTTATTATTAAATTCTCACTCGCAATGTTAATATACTAAGTTTTATTTTTTTGGTTTTTTATAGTTTTATTAAAAAGGAGTGGTGATCAGCCATCCTGAATTTAAAATACATACACATTATATGGCCAAAATTAATAAATGCACAAAAATACATAATAAGAAAATACACAAAATGACATAATATATAAAGAAAGAAAGTATTTTTTTGTTGTTTTGTTGCTCAATGGGCGGGTGAAAATAATTGCTCTGAGGGATTATGTAGACTGTAGATTGAGGTCGGAGATACATTTAGCAAGTTCACAGTTTTATAGTAAGGTTAGGTTTCACTACGTTCACTAGGTTGGGGGGAAAGGGAAAATCGAAACATCTAGGATATGATGGATGTGAGGGAAACGACCTGTCACATTTTAAATAGGGTCACGAGCCCAAATAATAACAGATCGGCAATGCAGTACACTGCCTGAGAACGGTCGCCAGGTTCTTATTTTTCTGGTTGCGGATAAAAAGAACCAAAAACCAAAATAAGTTTTTGAAAGGGGAAAAAGGAATTAGGATTAGCTAGATCCTTCCTTGCTTAGTGAACTCTGGATCTAACCAGGAACAGAGCGCCAACCAATCAGATGGGTTGTAATATGCTCATCAAAAAAAAAGGTATTTCCTACTAATCTACTACTCAGGCTGTCCGAAAGCTGGGTCCGGAAAATTTCAGAATAATAGAAAATTTTTATGTCTTGAAAGGTTTTTTTATTTCAAATACTATTAGAGTTGATGGTTAAAGTGCCTATTGTAATTTCCCACGTGGTTCTAAATTTTACCACTACTGGTTTCTAAAAAGGTTTCGTATTTTATTAATTATATTTTACTATCATATTTCTATTTTTAATAAAAAGGTTTTGTTTGCCGTGTGGATAAAGCTATTGATTACAGATCATGTCACTGAACATAAAGACAAAGCTCTATGTCCTGTCACGGTCGCCATATTAAATATGTGACGTCCCAAAATGATAGTCACATGTTTATGAAATTTGTTTAAAATTAGAAATAATGAAAAAGGTGAAATTTTGAAGAGACAGCCCAAGATCGCAGATCGCAAGAAATACTAATATCCTAGATCAGGAAGGGAAAACGGTGTGAACGAGCTAGCCTACATACTACTTAAAACCATGAGGTCTTGCCTCATGGTACCTCACACAACTCCCCATAATTTATTGTTAAAGAGCTTTAATTCAAGAAGAACGATCTTTTTTACATTTTAGTTATCGATTAATTTGAATATCATAGCTACCGGTTGTTGTAACCAAGTGTTTGAGAATCTTTATCTTCGATGTTGATGATCCGTCAGTTGAGTAATTCTGGTTTCATGATGATTCGAAGTTACCAATAAAAGATGTTTTACCGTTTTATAATCTTGGTTCTATGGCGCGATTGTAATAAGCAATATTAATAAGAACAAGGAGAAAAACGACTCATTGAATTAAAAAGCACTTTTAATTATCTTTGTATTATTTTATTATTGTTTCGGAGACGTGAACGAAAAACGTACCGATCACTTGATGGTCTAAAAACGGAGAGAGATATGTTTGTCAAAACTCGTCACACTACATATCTCTTATCTTACAGTATCAGATCGTTTTTACGTCATTATTTATTGAATATTCACCGTTGAGTTCCGTCCATTATTTCTTATTCTCTGTAATTTTATTTAACGAACATTATCAAGGACGGGAAAACATGGGAATTTTTAAGGAGGGAATTGAATCTTGACCATTGATGACGGAACTCAACATATCATAATTATAACATGACGAATTTTGTCTTATATTATGTAAGTATAGAAACGGACTTCACAACAGTGACGATTGATATGGACCATATAGGAGACCATCGAGTTTTTTCCAGGATAAAATACCACGGGCCACTCAACAGCTTCCTCGTTCTGTATGGACTCGTACCCGGATGGGAGGACGTATTCCTTATTCGTCATCTCCTCAATCCTCTCCAAGTCCAACGGAGTGGGGTCGACGTCGAAGCGGATTGGTAAACCCTTCTGTTTAGCCTCGTAATTCGTTAACGGAGGGAAAAAGTAACACACCCCCTGACTCTCGGTACCATACCCATACCGGTGAAGGTGGCTACTTGCCCTCCGAAAACAACTCACTCGCACAGACTCAGTACCGGACTCGGAGTCAGAACTCGCGGGTCCGGCCCTGTCGCCCGACAATTTGGCTAAGTCATCAAGATTTTTACCAGTATTTGAGGAAGACATGGGAAGAGGAGACACAATAGAAGAAGTAGACGGAAGGTACTTACTGCAGGTAGGTTCCGAGCTTACAGTTCGAGTGAAGATCTTCGGGATCCGGCCCATCGTGCTCGTGGTTTGTGTCGAAGATCCGGTACTCGTTGACGAGATGGTGGTCATAGCAGCTCGAGGTGGTGCCGTTGTCGTCAGTGTCGGGGCATCGCATCGGTGGAGGACGATTTTTGGGTTCATTAGCTCCAGATTCTCTGTTTTCGAAGTCAACGAGTCTTCCGAGGACGAACGAGAACGAAATTTAACTTGTTTCCTCAAGGTGGCTATGCGATGAGAAACCGTTTTTCTCAGAGTTTTTTGTAGTTCGGGTACATCTGGAATTTCTTCAACCGAACGAGTCTCGAATTTTGTTCCCCCTCTGAAACCACAGGAGAGGTTTCAGGGGTTGCCGGCAACGACGCGACGTCCCATTCTACAATTTTAAATTTTTTTGGTTTATTTTTATTATCATTGTCAGGGGTTTTCGAGTCATCGGCTAGCACTTTAACTCTTTTTTTGAGTTTTAATTTAATTGGCTCGTCTTGTTTTTGTTTTCGAGCCGGAATAGGTGGAATTTTAAAATTTTGTTCGTCGTCCAAAAGATTTACAACGTCATCTCTAGCAGGAAATGTAGGACTTGTTTTACCTGGCGTTGTTCGAGCAAGTAATTTTTCTAGCGCACCGAGGTGGGATGAAAACGCAGCCTTGAGATTCGTCGCGATTGTCTTCCAAGTTTCCCTCTGTTCCTTTACGAATTGGATTCCAGGGGCGATCTCGCAGTGAGGCAGGTCGAGTAGTTTTTCTCCGTGAGCCGTTTCAGTCAGGATACGCACAAGCTTGTTTGACTG
>WOFM01000433.1:183487-229988 GCA_011428145.1 Ericerus pela
TCCTCAACCCTCAGGGGCAACAAAAGAAAATAAAATTTTTATCTCTCATATTTTGTTGTGTGATTCATTAGTGAGTATAATTTTTTGGGTGCTGATGTCAAATTTGACGTTCACTTTTTCATTTAACCCATTATTTGACCTCCAGGGGCTTCAAAATCGGCCCAAATTTTGACTTCCTATATTTTATTGTGTGATACAGAGTGACCCAAAAGTCCCGCAGCCCAAACATTCTGTTGTCAAAATTTGAAAAAAGAGATATAAGGCTAAAACATCACACACTTGTGGAAGTGGGTTACTCAATTATTCATGCAAAGTTTTAGCTCTGTAGCCGTGATAGTCTAATTTTGAGAAATTTTTAATTTTTAATAGCAATTTTCATCTTTTTGATAATCCACTTTGCAAAATTTCAAATGGCAAAAATTGTCCAAAAAATCTGAAATTTGGCACAATAATAGAGGATGATTATGTGATTAAACAGATAAAGTTTCAGTCCTGTATCTCAATTGTTTTTTTTTTAATGAATTTTCCTGGTGGTTCGTACTAAGCAGAAAAAAAGAATCATAACAATTTTGAACTGGTAAAATTTTTTAAAAACATTGAAACTTGGTACAACGAGGCCGGGTGATCAGCTGATAATACAGCACACACAAATTCTCGTACGTACTGAATAAAAAGTTGCATACTTGCTAATTGAAGATGTTACCCAATGAGTGATCATCGGAGTTAGAAGAATTGCATACCAAAATAAATTTTGAGGAACTTCTTATAGAAAAATTCTAAATAAAATGCAGTACTTCAACGTGGATCAGCAATAGGGGGATGGTCATATGGAATTTCACCATCGCCAAAACAAAAACGGCAATAAAAGACAAAATTGTTATTCTTCACTATAAAATTAATGCGAAAAATATGGACCACAAATTAAAAAACAAAGAGAAGAATTTGATAATGGATGGAGGGAGGTGGAAATGTTATTTAGCAGCTTTTGGTCAACACTTGCTGGTGGTTTTTGGCGTAGTGTAAAAATTTTTAAGATTTCCTCATTTTTCGACGGTCAAATGAGAGTAAGTTGAGAAAAAATCCGCTTTTTTTGAAAATTTCATCATCACAATAAAGCTGGTATCAACCGGGGTGACTAAATTATCATTATTTCCACCTTTGAATCTTTTTTTCTTTTTTTCGAGTACACTAGAGCCTAATCTAACCTAAAAAGAAGGTTCTTGAGGTCCATGTAAGGCTGGAGAGGCATAGAGTGAAAACTTTATAGGTTTTTTGTGCTTTCCTCAGACCGTACAAACTTGGAGCTTGAATAAAAGTTCGAATTTGAGCAGATTTTCGTTAAAACGTCTAGACTGGTTTTTGGGGAAGGGAAAAATTATAATCTTTTTATTCAGTTTCCAAAAGAAATATTATACTAGACTAGGAAAATAATATATCATTTACAGCTTTTCATCAGAATAAAGCCGATGATCGTTGGTCGACTAAATTTTCATTATTATCCAGCTTTCTCGAGAGACATTAGAATCTAGGCTAGGCCGAAATACGGAAATGAGCATGTTTTCAGTCTCCCATCAGAAATACCAAAAAACAGATTTCCAAAATTTTCAACTTGTTTCAATTTTTTGAGTTCACGAGAACCTAGGCTAAGTCAAAAAGCGCCTACGTAGAATTTTTTATCATCCACATATTTCTGAAACGACGTGTAGTAATAATTTTACAGGTTTTTCTTTCTTTTTCTAGACCTTACCAACCTCAAGCTAAAGCAAAAGTTCGAATTTGAGCAAATCTTCATCAAAACATCAAGGCCAGTGTTTGACGGAGGAAAAAAATTTTCATTTATTCGTCATATTCTGAGATGTAATTTAAGCCAGGATATGAACAAAGTCCACCTTTTATAAATTTTTATCGTCACAATAAAGCTGGTAATTGGTGGGGTTTCAGAATTATTATTATTCTTCAGGTTTTTCGAGTGACATTGAAGTTAGGTTTGGGCAAAAAGAAGCCATGAGCACATTTTTGGACCCACATCAACATTGGATAAATAAAGACATTCAAAATTTATAATTTTCTCCATTTTTTGAGTAAACGAGAGTTTAGGTTAAGTCAAAAAGCCCCTACATAGAGTTTCTTAAGGTTCAAATAAGGCTGGAGGTGCGTGGAGTGAAACTTGCCCTGATTTTCCCAACTTTTCTCAGACGTCACCAAACCAAAGCTGAAATTAAAGTTCAAATTTGAGAAAATTTTCATCTAAACTTGTAGAGAGTCTTCAGGGAGTAGAAAACTTAATTTTTTCATCATTTTTCGAGAGTCAAATAAGGCTAAGCCACTTGCGAAGGTTTTCCCTTATTTCCTTACAATCATTCCCTATTATTGTGCTAGGTTTAAAAATTTTTGGAAAATTTTAGCTGTCTGAAATAATTTTAATTAATTTTTTATGCTTGATAGAAACCACCAGAAAAATTTCACCCAAAAAACGATCAAAATCCAGAGGTGAAACTTTTGCCTTTTTATTTATGTACTCGCCCCCTATTTTTGTGCCAAGTTTATGAATTTCAGGAAAACATTTGACATTTAAAATAATTTACAGTTTGTTTTTCATAAATCGAAATGAAATTAATAAGTATTATTATAATTGTATTTTCTGATACATTAAAGGATCCAGATATCATAAATTCCACAAAATAATTTTCATTAATAAGGTTAATAAAAATTTTTATTAAAAAACTTACAATTAGGCATGGAAAAAATAACAAAGTAGGTATAAAAAAATAAAAAATAAAAAATAAGTAAATTATATAACACAACTGCAAATAAGGTTCAAACCTTGGGAGACTTGAGTCCTCATCAAGATCTTCTAGACCATTTTACCTAGGGGAAAGTAGTACCTAATTATTGTAAGCACTGATTCCAGTAATAACAATTTTTAAATGGGCTTTTAAATTACTTATTATACAGTGAGTACAAGTTCCCCATCCTCAATAGTGACCCTGCAGAATGGACACCTGGGAGTCTCAGGTACGATTAATGCTGCAAAACAATTTTCGCAATATCCTAGATGCCTGCAGGGCCTAAACAAAATATTCGCAGTTCTATTTAAGCAGAATTGGCAAATTAATCCATCCCCCATAACCCGGGTTGGCCTTAGTTCCAGGTTTGGCTGTGGTACCATGGCTGGCTGTTGTACCTGGGCTGGCTGTGCTACAAGGGCTACCTGTTCCTGTTGCATTTCAGCTGGTGATGCTTCTGCCTCCTGTACCTCCAAGTCAATTATATCCGGAGCTAAAATAGATAATGGTTTTGGTGATGATAGTTTTGTTTGGGGTAACTAATTCTGTACAGATTCTAATACATTAGTAGGGCTGTTCCACTAAATGAACAAGCCTTATAGCATTTGCTCTATTCAGTAATTTAAATTTTTGTCGAAAACCCGATAATTTTACAGAATCTTTACAGAATTTGTTACCTGGAATAAACCAATTGTAGCAGAACAAACCTATTGGTGGCACTATTGGGGATGGTGGTAACTGATCCAGCTGAAAGAGAGATGGAGGCAAAAATAATGGCGATGGTGGTGGAAATGCCTCAACATGCCCTTGACCTGTTTCAGGTCCCACTAATGGTTGTTGTAGTTGAATATTTTCAGCAAATACTAGTGGAGACAAAGGTTGACCTATAGGAGATGGAGGAGAAGATAATGGTGACTGTGGAGGTAGATCATTAATATAAATATCTGCCTCAGAATCATGACGGCCTTCTTCCATTGGTAAAACTATAAAAAATTAATACACAAATAATATATAATAATCAATATTACACATATAAGTGAGGTCACAGTCATAAACGTAGGAATCATCTGGTGTAGAATGCAGTTAATACTTTTCTTTCACTTTTTTAAGCCCCAAATAAAATTTGTTGTTTTGTTTTCTTACAAAATGTAAAATATGTTTGCCCCTATGTTCTTACACCTATGTCAATTTTTACAAAATATATGAAGTAATTTACATTCCACAGAATGGTGGCTACACTCAGTCAGAAATAAGAACACCGACTTTTCACCTCGTTTAAATGCCTCCATCGAAGTACGTATTTTTGAATCATATTTCTGTCATGTACTTTTTGGTTTCGGTGTTCTGTATGAATCATTTCTTAAGCTCAAATATTGACTAGCAAAATGAGCCTCTATGTTATTTTTTGAAGACCACCAACAAGACAAAAACACATTCATTCCATTCAACTTGATAATTTGATAGGATATTATATGGTGCATTTCATGTGATTTCACAACAACCAAACAACTCCTGTGTGTAATGTCTCAGATTGTAAAAAAAATTATTGATTGAATAAAAATTCTAACAAAAAAATTGAATCCAAAATGGTTTTTCCTTTTAGTGATGAGAAAAAATCTGGGGATTCATCAACAGAATTGGTTTAATTTGTCATTTCATGCATCGTAAAATTATGAAGCATTAAGATTATTATTAGCTATAGCCTTTATACCTGTGAAGAGCCATGTTCCTGGGTAACCAGTTCCACCTCGCTGTCCCACAATATATATCATAATATGGGAGTTGAAGGCTGCCTGTAAATTATTGGTTCGATGATCTTCTCTAAAAATCGAGAATTTATCTGTCCCAATGACTAGAAAAAAATAATTGGTTCAAAGTATGAATTAGGTAGCTACTTCATATAATATTGTTTTTATGAAAAATACACAATATTTAGATAAACCTGTACATTATGGATTGTGCTCTGCAGGCCCGTAACTAGAAGGGCAAGGGGAAATGCCCACCTGACACTTTCTTTTTCTCCTAGCAAAAAAAAAATGATTTTTTTCTCACTTTCATCTCTTCTCTCACTTAGGGAATAATCCTAGCAAATTAGCTCAAAAATCAATTATAAAAGAATAATTTACAGAAAGCGGAATTTTAGTTTATTATATTACCATACATTGGCATGACCTAAAAGTCCCAAAAGGGAATGAGGCAAGCCTTTCACCAGGAAGTTAAAATGTTGACCTTGTAAAGCAGTTGAAACCTTCATCTCCCTTAATTTTCATTCGATCAAAAAATTAGTCGATCAAAATTGGAATAATATTAAAATATCTACAAAAAATTTTTTACACTGTTTATGTTGGGCATATATTTTTTGCCTATATCAGCAATGAAAATAACTTTTTTTTTGTTAATACCTATTTAACACAGTAAACACACGCAGTTTAATGAAGGTACAGACTAATCTACCTATAAGAGTTCAGTTCAGTACAGGCTGCAAAGATTTTTCTTATAAGAAAAGAGTATATGACAAATATTACAAAATTGACAAAGGAAAAAAAAGAAAAGAAAAATGTTTATCAAATAATTTTTTAGTGAGGTAGAAAAGAAAAAATAAGAAAAAAGTGTATGAAAAATAGTTTTCTATGAAAATTTGGATACTAGGAATATGAAGAAAACAAAAAGAGAGTGAAGTGCCCTTTTTGGACCAAAAGAAACTTCTTTTATTTTTACCCAGAAAGAGAGTAAATACTCTAAAAACTGTAATGCAGCAGCAGCTTCGATAAAAAAGTATGTTTTCAAAAAATATACAACTAGATACTCATTAAAAAGTTATTAATGGATCATAATACATATTTGTTTCTAATTATGTTCATATTGTTTCAAAATTAGGTATTTTATAGTCGAAATAAAAACAAAAATAATGTTATTAGCAGTACCGATCCGCACCAAAATTTATAATGTTTGTTACAAATTTCGTAGCCATTGTTTGAAAATTTAAAATTTTATAGCCAGAACAAAAACGAAAATAGCCATATGGGAAGTACGGTATGGCCGATCTGCGATAAAATCAGTAGGTCATTTATTACTAATGTTTGTTCCAAATTTTGTGACTATCGGATGAAAACTGCAACATGTACTGTGATAGCAATAAATTGGCTTATGTACTTATATATATATTGAGGCGTCCGAAATCGATTCCTGCCACAGTCGCCAATATTTTATGAGGCATATGAAATCGATTCCTATCACGTGTCATAAAGTCAACCTTTAATGTATAGTGGTGTTTAAATGCTAATGACGTCACAATGTCCTAAAGTTAGGGCATCATGCAGCCAAAACACTGAATTGAGGGGTCTTGAATTGTGTTTTCAAGACATTTTATTTTTTGACTTTGACTATGTCCTACGGCTGAATTCTTCTTGACGTGAATTAGACTTCTTCAGACATGGCAAAACGCAGCTTACTTTTGTCTTCATACCTCAGCAAATTAATATGACAAATCAGCAATAAGCTAAGTTGTGTGGAAAGAAGAGCCTAACAAAGTTTCGATCCATACAAGGTTCGAAACTTACAAAAACAAACAGCAGAATTATTTTGTCAAAAACTATAATTACAAAAGAACTATAGTGTCGACAAAGCGGAACAAAGCAAAGTGTGTAGCGGAAAAAATAAAAAGTTAAAAAAAAAAGCTATGGCAGACAACAAGTAGGAGAAACCATCAGAAAGTTGTTGTGTCTTCACCTAATTGTGTGTCTTCATAAGTGATGGTTTTGTTGTTTTAAAAGACTCCTAATATCGGAGCTTTTGGAAAGAGTGAGAGTGAGGTGAGAGTTACTAACATAGATGGAGTCAAATCCACTATGCGAAAAAAGAAGGCTCGACGCGGCCTTTAAATGACAGAGCAAGGCAGTCATCTTGAACCAAGCTTGTCTGAAAGTTGTCTTCAACACACCAAATTTCCCTCCTAGCGGGTGTCAGGAACTCCATCTGATCGTATTGTCGACTGATACTTCACTTCGCAGGTGTTTTCAAAAGATCGCCTTGAAGTGCGATGTGCAACTGGCAAAATTAGAAATGTATTATGTGTCGTCACTACTGATCCTTCATGACGAAAGAACATCCCTAATTTGCCTTTGTCTTCAACTGAACCTATCTGGAACACCAACTACCATCCTAGTTGTCTTCAAGGTAGATCAGGTTGAATCTTATTCTGCATCACAAAGAAAAGGTACACTTATTAAATTGCCTAACGTGAGGACTTAAACGTACGACTTGTGACTTGGACCTGCTACTATCCGCCTACACAAGAAGGACTCATTTGCAAAGACGAACCCAGTACCGGGTGTCGCCAGTGCAAAGAAGAGAGTAAGAGTAAATTAAAATTCATCTTCACAAATCAGTTCCTCTTGTTGAGGAAATTTCCCCACTTATTGTCCGCCAATTGCCTTCAAACATGCGATGTCGATAACAAAAAGCAGAGGAATTACCAAATGTCTACAGCCAATAAAATTACAGATATCAAAAATTAATATACGTCGACATACAATAGGTGAAAAGCGCACGAGGATGATTGATAAAATAAAATATAATAAAATATATTAAATGACTGCAAACCGCAAGCAAAGTGTGGAAAGATCGGAGATAAAAAAGGTTGGCTGCATTCATGTCCGTCAGTGGGTTTTTACTTCTATTTAATTCGTCTTCATTTAATACATGTCTCATGGCGCCAGTCTGTCGGGTTGAACCAAATTATTGTCTGAAATTGTCTGAATTTGGAAAAGTCGTTACTGAAATAAAATGCATTATAATTGCCTGAAAGAGAATCAGATTTTATTTCTGTCTTCACGTCTTCATCTGAATACAAGTTCGAATTCGGATAAGATAATGTCCGAATTCGAATTTTGTCTCTCGAAAATTTGTCTGAACTTGTGACGTCATTATTTTGTCTTATGTTTGTCGAAAATAATTTTTATTTTAAGGTCCAGATCTCGGACTTCTCAATATATATACGTATAATTACATGAAAAAAAAAATATATATGAGTAGCATATTTCCAAAACTCATTAAGTCAAAAAATTTGTTTTTGCGATTTGAACGATTCTGATCGAGCAAGACAGAACTACATCAAATGTCATTCGTAAAAATTGTCTATCTATCATACTTTAAGTGTTCTATGGCCATAATTCCGAAATAAAAACATTCAGCTTTTCCAAAACTAGTCAAGTCCAACTTCCAACTTAAGTCCATCAGATTTCTTATCATTCATACCTACAATATATAATACCTATCGGTACATGGAAATAAAAATATTCATGGGGTTTTTTTGGCTCATTGTGGAGGTGCAGGGTGCCATTTATATAAGGGCACATTGGGAAATTCGAGATTGCCCGACATATACACAACTGGATATGAATCAATTCATAATAAAATTAAACTAACTTCGTATAGGACAATTACTTATCCGGCAGCGTACGTACATTTTCCTAGCACCCGGTTTTTTTCCATCGTGTTAGAAAAAATATCCATTGTTCAAATGATAGACTTTTCCGCCGTTCACTGTATTAAAATTTTCGGCAACTGCCATATCAATGATAAAAATAAAAACAGTAATAAATCTAAAATAAATTGATCAAAAAAACTCAATCTACAATGTATTGTAGGTGTGATGCTTCTGAGGCATCTTTCTCTTTCAGTTCATTGTATGATATATTATTGGGCGGAGCTTGGAAAGCGAAGCCCTCCTCCCCCTTTTAGAAACCTCGCCTTATTCACTTAATGATTCCTCAGCCACTATTGATGCTAGCGAGCTGGGGTTGGCATTTCTGAAAAGAAGAGAAAATTTTCTCAAATCTGCTTTTTATGTAGTTTCAAACATCTTCAACTGATGAAAATAACTGGATGAAAAAAACGCAAGTTAATAGAAAATTTGCCATTTTTGGAATCTAGAAACCCCTTCTTTTTTAATTAATAATTCTTCAGCCTCTTTTTATGCTAGAAAACTAGTGTAAGTACTGCAGGGAAGAAGCAAAAATTTACTTAAAAATCTGCATTCCGTTAATGGTTTTATTCATAAGGAGCTATTATGAAAATGAACGAACGAAAAACTGTAGTTAAAGGAAAATTTGCCGTTTTTGTATTGTTTAAATATATTTTCAAAAAAATTTTTTTTGTTGAAAAGTTTTTTTGAGTTGAGGTATTCAAACATTAGAAGGCCATATTTATCAAAACGTATGGGTTAAAAATGGTTTTTGAATAAAATTTGATATTAACAAGCGAATTTCTCGAAAACTATATGAGTTACGGAAAAAATGAGTTGTAACGTTATTATAGAAAATTTTATCTACTATAATTTTGTACGGAACTTTTTCAGGCCTACAACTAACTATTCGCGAGATATTTGCAAGAAACTGAAACAAGGTGAACGCTTTAGGATACCATAGAATTAGCACACGCTGCAGATTCGGGTACGTGTTTATTATATGCAAAAAAAAATTTGAGAATTAAAAAAAAATTTTGATATACTTCAAATAGGCACTGGATGTTGTACAATGTACACCTACCCAAAACTGTAAGTAAAACACAGCAGTTTTATCAGAACTGTGGAAATTGTTTATTCTCAAGTTTTCAAATAAACTATTAAACCAACAGACAGAAAACTGATATTAGATCTGGTCCTATATGAGGACAACCTTTCCTCAAATTTTCAGTCCTATCATTTCTTTTGTTTTCCCAAGAATGTAATAAAAAATTTTCTTCAGTAATTTTTTCTTCTCTCGTTTTCTTGAAAAATGCTAAACTAATAGACACGAATCTTCTATCAAATTTAAGACTAGGTATATAAGAACTATATTTGTTAAAAATTTCAGCCTGATTTCTTTTTTTATTTTGTCAAGTTTTTTTAGAAAGGCACCAAACTTCTTTTAGACTGGATACCTTATAAGGAGTAATTTTCTGGAAAATTTCAGCTTTCTCCTTTTGTAGTTCTCTCAAAATCATGAACACGAGGTTTTCTCTAGCAGTTTTTATTTTCCAGTTTTCTTGAAAACTACTGAACTAAGAGGCACAAAATATCTTTCAAACTTGCTCCAATTGGATGAATATCTCTCAAGAAAATTTCAACTCTGCCCGTTTTGTAGTTTTCTCAAAACCATGAACCAAATTACCGAAAAACGTGAGTTTAATAATAGTTTTTTAAAAGTAGTATGATATTGACAAGCAAATTTCTCGAAAACCATGAAAAATACACAAAAAACGTACAGTAACGTTATTGTAGAAATATGTATATACCTACATGAATTTGAGTTATTAGTGCAAAAATGTTCCTTAAGTTATGAACCGAATAACGTACCCTCCCCCAACCCGAGGTTGTTCCATCACATCAAGATTAATAAGTAGATTTTCAACAGTAACCTGTTTAAAATAAATTTTATTTTAAAAAAACAATATAAAACCGACTGTATTAATCTGAATGAGCAGCTCTCTTATAGATGGATATGCCTAAATTTATGTCAATAATTTGTTCAATCTTTAAATTCTCATTTTCTTCAATTACACCTTGTCTAATTTTTAATTTTTAATTAGGATTAGCCTACGACCTTCTCCGGAAGGTCAGCAACATTTTGAGCCTACTTTCATTAAAATTTATAAAGTAAGACTATTGTTCTAAACAAACGAAATTCCATTAGGTCCGCAAATAGACATACCAAACGCATAAACTCCTCCATACATAATCTGTATATACAATGACAGTCCAAAATGAATGCTTACATTGTGCAGTGTTGCCAGATTTTGAGAGTATGATAGCCGTACACAAACCTTTGAAAGACCGTATATGACTATCTAGAGCCGTACATCTTACAGGGTTGACTTTTTATTAACTTTTTTTAGAGATAAGATGAGGTATGACATGACTTTGGATTTGGTTTTGACATTTTTTCCCTAACTGACATGTTTGCCTTCCATTCAGTATCTTAATGAAAAAAAATCAGTTCGCAGCCTTGATGAAAAAAAAAAAAAAAAAAAAAAAAAAAAACATTGAATACAATTGTGAGAGAACCCGTAATCATAAAGAGCTGAAATTTTACTGAGTTATTGACAGATGTTAGCTGAAAATTTTTTGAAAATTTGGCTAAATTTATACGTTTTATTCCTGAAATATCGTTGAAGTTCCCCAGTTAAACGTAGATTGAATTGATATTATTTGAATCACATAATTCGAACAAAATTTGAGCGATATATTGAGAATAAAATGTACAAATTCAACCAAATCTTCACAGAATCTTCAGCTAACATACTTACATGATTCCAAAAAATTTCAGCTTTCTACAATCAATGGTTCTCCAACAATGGCTTGCGATAACTATGATTATATGGAATGGAAGGAATAAGTTTGAAATTTTTCATAATAGAATAAACTCTGCTCCAATCTCTGTTCAAGTGATAGTATGAATAATATTTACTTTGAAAGTTCTATTAGCAAAACATTTAAAAACAGTAAATAAAATACTTAAAAATTAAATTACAAAGAAATTAATAAAATCATTAAAATCTAGAAAAACTGCAGCTAGACAACAAGCCAAGTTCATACTTCTCAGAAATTTCTATGTTCCCATCATTAATGAATTAATAATTTTCATCAGCTGTTTAGAGAGCCATAAAACTATGAGGCTACAACTTTTCTAATTCTCCCTTAAAACAGTTTTTTTTCCTATCAAGGTTCAAAAGTTGTACATTTTGCTGTACAGCCCAACCTTCGGCCATACAGCCATTTCACATTAAAATAGCCGTATATTTACGGCTGAAGCCATACATCTGGCAACACTGACATTGTGTATAGTTGTGACTTGCCAGTCTAGTCTGTAAAATTGTTCATTGAACTTGTTGTCTGGTGGAAGGTGGTAAAAAGACAAACGGCTATACACTGTAGAGCCAGAGATAAATTTACTTGGTGTGTGCGTATGTGTAACAATGTAAGTGAGAGTGCTGCACTATGCTGTATGAAGAACAAAGGTGGTGAAGAAGATGTGATTTTGCAGTTTGGTGCTTTGTCCTACATCGATTTTTGGGGTAGTTTCAACCTTTTTTGATGTAAAACAAGATAAAACAATATTTAGCAATTCTCCATTTCCCCTTTTACCACCGTCTTCTTTCATTTTTTGTCTATTAGTCTACTTATGCGAGACATAATGAAGTGTTTGCGCGTGTGTGTGTGTGTTTGTAGAGTATACAAACAGCGGACCTGCTGTACCCACTCACCATACAATAGCGGACCTAAAACAAATAGCGGACACACACAAGTACACTGTTTGTTTCGGGGGTTTTATTGAACTCTTTAATCCCTCCTTCAGAAATAAAAATTATTGTATCTTATAGATCTTTACCAATTCTTAAAACATTCTTCTTTTTTTTTCCCCAATCGCCTCTTTATTTTTTCTTTCCTTGATGTACTATATTTTTTACATTTCGTATATTAATTAGATTGAACACCATAGTTACCGGTTGTTATAACCAAGTATTTGAAGGTTCTTATCCTTGTTGTTGAAGGTCCGTTGATAGAATAATTCTGGTCTCCATGATAAATCGAAGTTAACAGTAAAATATGTTTCGTCGTTTTATTATTCTGGTTTCATGACGCGATTATAATAAGTGATACTAATAAAGACGAGAAGAAAAACGAATCTTTGAATTAAAAAGCACCTTTAATTGTTTTCACGTTATTTCATTATTATATTGGTAACGTGACCGAAAAAACGTACTTATCACTTGGAGGTAGAAAAACAGAGTACCTACTGTGTGGTGTATATGCCCTCATCACACCACCAGATTCTTATCTTTTTGATCTTGGTTTATTCCACGTCATTATTAGAGGAATATTCACTGTTGAGTTTCGTTTTTCTATTTATTATACTTTATAATCTGTAATTTTATATGACGAGAATGATCGAACATGGAAGAACATGGAATTATTTTTAAGGAATCAGGAGTTGATCATCTCGAATGAAACTCAACGTAGTATTTTTAATAGAATACGGATTTTTTATTTACTGAATATTAGGTGACTAAAAATAGACTTCACATAATTGCCCCCTCACAAGTTTTTGAGTTATTCCGCCCAAAAGAATAACCTGGGAACTTGGAACCAGGAATAATTATATGATTTAAATGAAAATGGTGGTCCCATTTAATATCGAACAGAACAAACTTTATTAAATGTAAAATGAACAACGGAACAAAACGTAGATCTTTCTTGATCTTTCTTATAAAATAATAAAAAAAAAACTAATAGGAAAAGAAACAGGGATCGACGTAATTACTACTTATCTTATTTAATTTTAGCAAAAATGCGTAATACTTAGATATATGGGCAAGTATAAAAAAAAAATGGGATAAAAAAAAGAATATCAAGTTAGTTAATTATATATTTAAAAAAATGGGACAAAAGTCAATAAAAAAAAATTTTGATTTAAAAAAAATTTCGATCTTGTGAAAGTCTTTTTACTTTTTTAAAAAAAATTTGTTGGAGTTTAATAATAATAAAAAAGAGGGAAAGTAAAAAGAAAAGAGTCTCAAATTGTAACAGACTTATGAAAGCTATAATAGGAACAAAACAAAAACAGAACGAAAATAATCAAATAAAAAACTTATCTTAATTGAGCGTAGGACTTTCTTTGACAGTGATCGATTTAGTTAATTAATTTGTCGCCATTGGTTGTCTCCCAAGTCACAATTGGTAGGAACATTCTATTGTTTTGCCCTCGTTGACAAAAAACAATGTTCCGGCTTTCAACGGTCCTTGTCAGGCCTTAGCGTATTTTTCGAGGAATGTGCGTCCCAAGATGATTAGGTCAAATAGCCTCGTCCTCCTCATGGTGTATACATAAGTCTTCTGGAAAGCTAGATCCCCACCACCCTGAAACTGAGAAGTTGATGAAGGACGATGAATTGATCTGCCCAATGTCGATCCAATCCAGAGAATATTTCACTCCCATGGCGGTGATCTCAACCATGTCCGACGTGAGCAGTTCACAGTTCACAAATGAGATTGGTGAATCCTGGTTGATCTCGCTTTTTAGGGGTTTGATCTGGAAATTTGGGTTAAGATCTTCATTAAGTTTTAAGTTTTTTGTCAAAATCCTCTCCATCGGATAGTTAATGATTCCCTTCCTTTTTCTACTCTTATGCTGTGAAATGAATATTACATCCTCCGATGAATCCTCCTCTCTACCTAGTGGCTTGAATTTTGATTTTTACAAAAAAGAATAGATCCCATTAGAGAGAATTTCGGTTTTGATCTCATTTTTATTAATTTAGGGGAACATTTACCTCTTGTTGGAACGGGACTAAGAACCCAGGCCTTTACTAATATTAAAATCGTCAAATTTCTCGATCAAATCGGCGAATTGATTTACGCTCGAACTAATTTCGTGAGCTGTACTTCTCTGCGCCTCCCTAACTATTGTCACCTTCCGCAAAGCCTCCTTCAATTTCGTGATTGCGATTTGGTGGAGAGCTTTTCTCTCCTCGAGAATCCTACAAGTTTGCAAATTTATTTCAAGGCAGGCAGTTGTGTTTAGAATTACGTTTTTGAGTTTTGGCTCGGAGCTGGCAAATGCCTTATGAACACTTTCCTTCGCCTCCTCCTGCATCTTTCAAACACTCGATGGATTCATCTTTAGAAGAGTTAGATTGATTTTATTTTAGTTTACGGGAAAAATATAAAAATGAGGAGTATAATATTATTGATCGTTAAGTTTTGAACTCACTTTTAATTTTGATCGTTTCTTTACAATTTCTAAAATTGATTGTCTTCTACTGAGTAGATGGTTTAAGGTATTTCGTTCCTAGATGGACATAATTAATTTATTATTCTTTGTACGATTCTTATATATCACTGCCCCCTCAAAATAGTTTGAACTGTTACTTACCTACTCTTTTGTGACAGGAGAACTTTTTTAACGAGAATCCCGAAGATTATAAGTTTTGTGATTTCACTTGTGTTACCTAAATGGCGGGTTCATTAATTTAATTTATTAGCGTTAAGATTTAATTTATTATGGTACCATTTGTGGTATGCCAAATCGGTTTTCACCTATTTATGAAAAAGTTGGTTTTCATTAGCTCCTATAAGTTTTCAACCAATCACTTACCTGAATTGATTCACAGAGTACGTAACGAGATACCATACACATGATATCTGAAGATGAAAACATTGAAGACATAGATGTTTTACCGATGATAGAATGATTATGTGAAATTGAAAAGTTGTCGAAATAAAAGATTAAAACAAAAAACAAGCGGAAATTTTGAGTATCAAATTGATAATAACCCACAGTGAGAAATTCCAAAATTCACTGTGGGGGAGAAAAACCGGAAGCGAAAGACCCAGGGTTTGTTCTCGCCGAACTCGTGTAATATTACATTTTAAAAAAGGTTTACTGAAGATCGAAAGATATGCCCAACATCATTTTAAATTTTACCCCATTTTCTCTAATTTCCCTCTAGAAAATTCACCCATTGTGTTTATACCATCTCTCCATGTCACTTGACCTCGTTAGCCAAACATTATCAAGAAAACAATTAACAAGTTGAAAACAAAACACCAATTATATTGAAGAGAAAATACATACCAGATCTTCAATATACAATTATGTTTGCTGTAAAATGAAAAATATTATGTAAGAATAGAAACGGAACATTTTACGAGAAATACAGGGTGAATCTGTTAACAAATTTATACATCAGTCGAAATTTTTCTAAGTTCAAAAATCAAAGTGAAATATAATATTACGACATTACAAATTTATCAGACCTATACACGCAGGAGTTCTGAAACAGAGTGAGCTCTTCTAATCTCAGAAGGCCAGAGCTAACCAGCAAACTCGTAAGAGAAGGAGAAATCATTTTATCTAATTTCATTTTTGATAGTAACTTGACAAAAGAACCAGCTACGAGCAAAAACGAACCTAGATATGGGGAAAGAACGCCAGATAAGGCCCTCTATTCATCAACAGACGAATGTAGCAAATTATCTGTTTTGAGAATTCTATGGATACTTCACATTTATTTCAACTTACGTTTATTTCGTATTTTAATATTTCGTTTACTCTTTTTTCTTCACTAATTTCACTTTCCATTTCTTAAATCTGTTAAAATTCACATGAACGCACTTATTATACTGGTACTTATTTTTCTAAAAGACGTGGAATAATGTTTTCCAGAGATGCAGCAAGAATATTTTCTAAACTGGGAAAAGTGGGCATCTAAAACCCGAAGTACATGGCTACTAACTGAGTGTAGTTTGCCAGTTAGATATGTGACAGAACACCCTATCAATTTTCATCTTCATTGAAATATTAGAACTTATTTATTTGTTTAATTTTTTTAAGGTAACTATTTCCCCTTCTCTCCAAACTTCGAGGGAAAAATTATGATGTTTTTTCGCATGTGTACAATCATGTTGAAAATATTTACTTGATTTAACTTGGATTCGAGTTGGATTATACAATTAATGATAACAAAATTTTGGCACTAATAACTCAAATTCATACATATATAAGCCAATTTCTTGTTACTGGTACAGGTCATAATTTTTATCTGATAGGCACGAAATTTAGAACAAACATTAGTACCAAGCCAAGGATCTGATCTATCAATTTTGTTGTGGATAAGTTATAAGGTACTTCCAGTATGACAATTTTCATTTTTGTTTTGGCTATAAAATTATCAATTTGATCTATAAGTAGTAAGGGGGCACCTTGGAGACAGGGGAAATTCCCTTACTCTCTACCAGGGGGGCTGCCTCCCATCAATGGTAAATGACCACTGAATTTCCCCGGTTTAAGGTGGGTAAATGTAGCTGTTAGTGTTGATCATCGGTGTTGAAATTTTTTCTGGAAAATTTTTTGAACTTGTCAAAAATTTTGTAAAACTCTTTTTCAAATTTTTTGTTTGTTGTGTCCGTGTTGTAGACATATTGGTTAACATCTATGTGAGTATCCAATATAATTTTTAAACAAGATGTGGTTAATTTGTAGCAAGTTTTGGAAATTAGATTCGTCAAATTTAAAGTATTATGTGGAAAATGCTGGGATCAGCAATATGGTTTCCTCACCATAGATATTAAACAGTGGATGAGCAACATTTAGTATTTGTGTATGTGTCCATATCTTGATCAAGTTTGAAGATGGGCCAAATAATCACATTAATTTCAAAATGGCGGCTATTTGAATTTGAAATTTATAGACTATAAGGACAAGGAGTAATCCTTTATGAATCAAGACAAAATTCAGCATGTGCATACTTTGGATCTATATATTGGTCAAGTTTAAAGATGGTTCAATTCTGCCTATTAGTTTCCCAATTTCGGCTTTTTGGAGTTTAAAAAAAAATGTATTATAACAATTTATTTATCAAAGTATTTTTTGATAAAAATTTGAAAAACATGAAATAGTCACTTACGTTTAGTCCCTGGAGAAGCTTAAGAGATATATGTGAGGCCTCTTTTTTACATACTCGGCGAAGGAACTTGAACATTTTCCAGTAATAAAATCTTTGATGTAAATTATTTCCGGTTTTCCACCACAATTCTCCTGGGCTAAATTTAAGCTAATTAATTCTGACCATATCCCCTCCTGGATAACCATTTTGATATAGTAAAACTGTATTGTTCATTATAATTTTTGTAAATTAAAGTTTGATTAGTGAAAAAATTATTTTTGTAAATAGTTATAGACTAAGACTGGATTCTGGTTTGATTTGAAGAAGATGGTTTAAAATATGTCTATTGAAAAGGATGCTGTAATAAAAACCCACAGCCATGCAAATGGAAAAATGGGAGGAGCTACAAGGCGATTATTCCTAAGGAAGGAGGTATCCAACTAGCATCAGTTAGACAAAATTCTGACAAAAAAATAAAAGTTTTTAATTGAATGTTGTTTCTATTTTTTACTTTTAAAGGAAATGAGAGTTTTCGAGAGTAGCTGATTTTGAAAACATATAAATAGTTGAAATTTGGCCCTCTCAGGAAGCTTCAAGATGTAGAAGAATGGGTTGAATGAAAAATTGACTATCAAATTTGTACTCAAAATATACCTGATAATATATCACACAATTAATTTTGAAAAATCAAAATTTGGTCTCTTTTTGAAGCCCTTGGGAACTGAAGAATCGGTCAAATGAAAAAAAGCATTTCATATTTGAAATCAGAAACCCAAAAAATTTACCCTGTGATTTTTCATATAATAAAATATGAAAATCTAGAATTTGACTTCATTTGAAGCCTCTGAGGGCTGACAAATGGGTCAAAAGCAAAAGTAAATGTCAAATTCAAAATCAGCCCCTACAAAAAGTATTCAATGATATTTGGTGGTTTACCCAAATAATAACAGGTAATAACTATATCTAAAATTGAGACATATTTCCATTAGTTGTTACTATTCAATAAAAACACTCATGAATTATAATATTTGGCAACATCTTAAAAAGGTCAACTCTTGTTCTGTATGCTATGAGGGGCCCTGAATTTCCCTGTATGTAAATGTCTGCTCTTGTTCTGTAAAAATCCTGCAATACACACTTTAGGTCTGCAAACGGCATATATGATGAGAAAATTAGGTAAACTCACAAGGTCTGCTCAAAATTAAAGAACAAAGAAGTGAAAAAGAATATCTTTCTATACTTCTTTGTTGTAGAACTAATTTTTGCATGTAAAACTGACTGTGAGAATGAAGAGATTTATATTTTTCTGCACACGTATAGTTATTTTGTGATAAACAAGGGTAAAAAGTCGGTGATTTTGATTTGAGTGTGAATTTTGCAGCATGAGCTGAAGGCGAGTGCTATAAACCACACTAGTATCAATCATCTACTTTGTACGTGTGTAACACACTATTTTTTTACACCTCTCCACTGTCCAGTAAAAAATTATGAATTTTTTTGGGATCCAAATAACAATTAATAATTTTTTTTTTTAACAAAAAAATTTCTCTTTGAATTTTTTGCAGTTTACTTATTTTTAGAATGTTTTCAAAAAATAGGATATTTAGTTGTGACGTCCCAAAATGATAGTCACATGTTTATGAAATTTGTTTAAAATTAGAAATGATGAAAAGAGGTGAAATTTTGAAGAGACAGCCCAAGATCGCAGATTGCAAGAAATACTAATATCCTAGATCAGGAAGGGAAAACGGTGTGAAACGAGCTAGCCTACATACTACTTAAAACCATGAGGTCTTGTCTCATGGTACCTCACACAACTCCCCATAGTTTATTATTAAAGGGCCCTAATTCAAAGAGAACGATCTTCTTTACATTTTGATTATCGATTAAATGAAGCACCATAATTACCGGGTATTATGACCAAATGTTTGAAAGTTCTTGTCTCTGATGTTAAAGATCCGTATGTTGAATTGTTCTGGTTCTCATGGTGGATCGAACTTACGAAGAGAAGATGTTTTACCGCTTTACATTCCCAGTTCCATAGCGCAATTGTAATGAGCGATATTAATAAGAACGAAAGAAATTAAAAACGATTCTTTGAATTATAGTAACACCTTTATTTATTTTTACTATTTCATTATTACTTCGGAGACGTGCACGAAAAAACATACCGATCACTTGGTGTTCTAAAAACGGAGAGAAGATATGTTTGTCAATTCTCGTCACACTACATATCTCTTATCTTATAAAATCAGATCGCCTCCACGTCACCATTCTTATTCAATATTCACCGTTGAGCTCCGTCTATTACATTTTATTTTCTGTAATTTTATCTACTGAATATTGCTAAACATGGGAGAACATGGGGAAATTTTAGGAGTTGAATTTTATTTACCGATGACGGAACTCAACACATTATAATTATTATGGCGTATTTTTATTGTGGAGTTGACGATTAAAAATAGACTTCACATAATTGCCCCCTCACAAGTTTCCGAATTACCCTGCCCAAAAGGGTTAATTCAGGAACTTGGAACTAGGACTATATTTAAAAGAAAATTGATGGTGGTCCCATCTAATATTAGGTAGAAACAAATCTATTTATTAACGATCTAAGATTAGTAACACAAACAAAACAATTAGTTATCCTCGTATGAATTACAAAAAAAAATGAAAGTGATAAAGTTAAAAAAAAGAGGTATGAAAAAAAAATTTGTTAATATTATATCTTATTGAGCAAATGTTTAACAAAAAGGAATAAAAATAAGAGGGAACTTAACATCACAATAGAGATCGATAGGTAGGAAGCAAATAAACCTATATCAGTAAACCAAAGGGGAGATCTTCATTTTAATTTCTTAAGAATATTTATATACAATAATAAAAAAAAGAAAAAGGTACATTGGGAAGGATAATGATAATAATAGAGGGAACAAGAACGCGAAACAAAGTTAACAAATAAAAAGAAAACAAATTACTTGATCGAGAGGGGAAATTGATCGATAAAGTAGAATACTATTACTCACATAATTCTCCTTCGTGTGGTTGGCGGCCGAGTCTCGCTTGGTAGGAGTTCTCCATCATTTTGCCGTTGTTCACGAAGAATAAAACTCCACCCCTGATGGGTCCCTGGTGTGCCTTCGCGTATCTGTTCATGAACGTCTGTCCCAGGATGACTAGATCGCGGTATTTACCCTTTTTGGTGTTGAAGATGTAAAACCTTTCGTGGAAGACTGTATCGTTCCACCCCGACAACGAGAACTCCACGTAGGTGACGCTCCTTACCATTCCCAAGTCGCACCAATCAGGAGTATATTTCACTTGCACATCGTCGTGCACTCTCATCTCGTGAGTCAACAGTTCGCGATTGATGAAGGAGACTGGAGCTTTCGTATCGATCGTCACTCCCTTGAAACTGTTGAAAAACTTCGTGGTGTCGAAACGGAACGAGCAGGTGATCGCAGTGGGCAGCTCTTGATAAATCCGTTCGATGGGCATCGCATACTGGCGCATTGGAGGAAGGTATTCGTCGAGGAGTCTCGGTTGATATTGACTAGGTTGGGCGATTCCGAGATTAGCAGTTTCCTCGCGCGTTACCTCCTCATCCCAGTTTTCCTCATGGTGGAATGGTGGGGTGGGTGGACGTATCGGGGAGAACGTTACCCTCCTTTCACCCTGTTTAAAGGGTGGAACAAGATCGGCTTGCTTGTTGAGGATTTCGGCTACGTCCCTTAGTCTCACTACCTTTTGGTCTTTGACGGCTGGGAATTCCTCACGGCTGCTACTGGCTATCGGCTCCATCTGGATTTTTTGTTCGATCGCGGGTTGGGGTGACTGGCTCATTTCCTTCTCAATCTGTCGTACGTTTTTGATCTGGAATTGGGGGGGAGGAGTATTTAATCTTTGCTTTTTTGGGGAAATTCTCTCCATGGGGTCGTTGATCAATCCTGACCTCTTTTTTGTTTGGGTCATACCGACGAATATTACCTCTTCGGTCTCGTTTTTATTGATAACTTGTGGCTTCAGAATTTTGAAAAAGAAAGAAAGGAAGAGGAAGTCAGGTAATTGTAACTTAATCGAGAGAATTTCGAGCCGGAGGTTTAATGATTTTAATAATAAAGAAGAAAATCCCTACCTCAACTTGGGGTGGTGTTGATGACGATTTAGTATCAGTGGAAATATCTAACTGTACATGAAACGATTCCAATGATCTAATCATTTCGACGAGCTGTGTTATTGTCGTTTTAATTTCGTTTGTATACCGCTTCTGGGCATTACGGATCAGATCTACCTCCTTCAACGCGTCCTTCAGTTTACCGATTGCAATGTGATGGAGGGTTTTACGCTCTTCGAGTACCCTGCACGTCTCCAAGTTTATTTCCATGCAGGCCATGACGTTTGTTGTGATTTTCTCTAATTTAGAATCAGAGACGTGCATGGCTTTCTCGAATTCTAAGCGAGCATCTTCCCCCATTTTTTGCAAACGGTCTGGAGTTCTTTGATCTGCCATCTTTCAAAGGGTTTTTATTAATTTAATTGAAAATTTTATTGTTTAATCTAGATTACTTGATCTTTTACCTTTTTATTTTTACCGAAATGTCCTAAGGTTATATGAATGTGGAAGCGTTTTAGGTTTCGTACTTCTTGATCCTTCGTATAGATAATTAAATGAATGATTAGTTATTATTATTATTCACTGATCTCACTAATATCCTGCCCCCTCAAAATAGTTTGAACCATTACTTACTTTTGGAGAAGCGGGAGAACTTTTTGAAGAAGAAAATAATCTGATGCATGTGGTCTTTTTCACGATCCTGATCTGAATAGCGGATAGAAACTTATTACTCTCGTTGCACTATCAATTAATTATCGAAATATGTTTTTACTTACTTAGTTACTGTTGTTTGATCGCTGAATTCACTTAATTGAATAATTATTTACTTTATATTATTAATTATTTATACACAAACACTACCGACATTTCCACAGTTCATCATCAATCGTCGAGTGGTTTGAAGATTGCGTATTTTGGTGTCTTAGCGTATGAATTCTATTTTTATCTTCACGTGACCTCTATCTCTTTTCCCATTGGTTGGGGTCTATTTGTCATGATGAGATATCAACGAGATAGTAGTGTTGTTCGTTTTTGTTGTTGTTTGTTTCAATACTTTTAATGTGAACGTAAACGGAATTTAAGTGTTTGGTAGTGATGGAGATTTTATAAGTATTTGCTGAATTTTTTGTTACAGGTGTTAAATTGTTTGGTGGTTTCAATTGGTTTCACTTCTTGAGATCTCAAATACTCCGTTGATAGACTTTTCCATCTGGTGTTCGCAGTATATAGCTGTTGGATCCTCTTTTTTTGATAACCTCGCAGGGTCCGATGTAATTTACAGTAAGTTTTCCTGATTTCCCTCGTTCTTTGTCCAAAAGTGTATGGTTTTTTATGTAAACTGTGTCTCCTGGTTCGAACTCTGTTATTGTTTTGTTTCCATTATTACGTTTTCGGATTTCTATCGCATTTTTTGTGTTTTCTAATGCTTGCTTGAGTATCTCTTCGTGTTTTTCATCGGATATTATTCTCTTTTCCAATCTTTCGTCGATCTCTATTTTCAACATCAGGGTTATGGGTGTGAATTTTGTTGTTGCATGATCTGTTTCGTTTAAGCGTCTTTCTATGTCTTTTATAAATTGATACCAATGTGAATGTTGAGTCGGACATAGAACTCGAAGACAATCACCAATAATTCGCATTCTAGTTTCAACCGGATTTGAGGATGGAGTATAGGGAGAGGTAAATCTACACTCGATCCCTACATCTTCCCATCTATTAATCCAATTTGCTGACGTGAATTGTGGCCCATTATCAGTAAGTAATGTTTTAGCTTCTCCAAACTCTTCCATGAACCTTTCAACTCTATTAATGCAAACATTTGTGGAAGCTTTTCTTATCGGGTAGAGTTTAGTATATTTCGTAAACAAATCCATAACTACTATTATTTTATTTAAACCGAGTGGAGCATTCGGTAACGGACCATAAAGATCTATCGATAATGTTTCCATTGGTTTTTCTGCGAAGATTGATTTAAATTTGCCTGCTAACTGTTGATTTGAGTGTTTAGCTCGTTTGCAAATTTCTCAGGTCGCACAGTATTGTTCTACGTCTGATTTTGAACCGGGCCAATCATAATGTCGACGAACTATATCGAGTGTTTTCTTAATTCCAGGATGGACGTATTGATCATGAAGAAGTTCGATGATAGGTATTCGAAGCGGAGATGGGATTAACAATCTACGTATACCATGTTCGGAGATGTAGTAAGCCGTGTCTTTGAAGATTTCTACTCGAGGTGATCGTTTCTTGATTAATGATGAAATTTCTTGATCCCTTTTTTGCAGTTCAGGTATTTCGTTTAACATCTGATTAATTGATATTTTCATTTCAGATGTAGCTAACATTAGTACGGCGGCTGATGCGGTGTCTCGCAGTTCAACAATCTCCGGTAGTGTACGAAGTCTACTCAATGCATCTGCGGCAATATTAGCTTTTCCCGGTATGTGACTAATGGAATCAATCTCGAAGTTGAATAGGTAAGTTCTCCATCGACTTACTCTCTGATTTACAGTATCTTCCAGTCTTAGCAGGTACGTTAGGGCTTCGTGGTCGCATTTTATATAAATTTTACGATCTACTAACATATATTCATTTTTCTTAATTGTGTATATGATTGCTAGTAATTCTTTTTCGAAGGTGAAGTAGTTCTTTTCACTCTTCTTGAGAAGGCGGCTCACTACAGAAACTACACGAGGTATGCCATCTTCTGGGTCAAATTGTACTACTAGACCAGCGATTGCAACATCTGAAGCATCCGTGAAGACCGAGAAAGGCAAGTCCCAATCAGGATGATTTTGTAATATACACTTTGCCATTTCTATTTTAATTTTGTCTAAGCTTGTTTGCTGCTCTTCTTCCCACTTGAACGTTACATTTTGTCTCAATAATTCGTATAGTGGAGCAGCTATCTCCGCACATGTGACAATGTGGGATCGGTAATAATTCATTATTCCTAGAAACGATTGTACTTCTTTTTTCGAAACAGGTCTCCGAATTTTATATATCGATTCGGCTCTTTTCGGATCCGGTCTTACTCCTAGACAATCTATGAGGAAACCGAGAAATCTAGCATGATCGGCGAAGAACGAGCATTTTTGAAGGTTTATGATTAATCCATTTTTCATTAAACGTGTAATTACTAACTTCACATGTTTTAGGTGTTCTTTGGGATTCTTCGAGAAGATTAATAGATCATCGACGTATACTGCTACACAATGTTCGAGTCCAGCTAATACTATTCGGAGCATCGCAATGAAGGCTTGCATGGAATCTTTAAGACCAAAAGCGATACGATTCATTACATGCGGTTCACCTTCAAACAGAAATCCAATGTACTTTCTTGAACTCTTTGTTAGAGGTACCTGTAAAAATCCATTAGCTAAATCTATTTTTGTAAATAAGCTTGCCCCCTCGAACAACGTTTTAATCTTATCAATTGGAGGGACGCAATCTCCTCTGGTACTCATATGCTTGTTGATTTCTCTTGAATCTAAACAGACTCTTAGATCACCATTATCCTTTACTGCTACAGTAAGGGGTGATAAATATTCGCAACCTTCTTTTGATATTACACCATTCTTGTGCCAGAAATCTATTATCTCTTTTACTCTTGCTCTTCTAGCTTGTGGCACAATTCTCTCAGAAATGCAAAATGGTTTGATCGTTGGTTTTATGATCAACTCGTGTTCATAGACGTTGCAGCATCCTATTTTATCAATAAATGCCTCGTGCAAGTCGAGTAGGGTGTCTGCTAATTCTTTTCGAAATTCGTCTGCGATTTCTACACCAGCACATTTCTCTAATATTTCTCCTCTTAGTTTACCAGGTATGTTCGCAACCGTGATCGAGAGAACAGGAGCTGATGACATTTTTGGAAGTACTAGATCCGGCGGTGTTCCACGTTTCCAACCTTTCACTACAAAGCGGGCTTCAGGATTGTCTGGATCTCTACAATGTAATTCCCTGGAAATGCTGTGTGGGTTCATATCTGATCGCTCAAGAAGCTCTCTCCCAAGTAACAGTGTCGCATTTAAATCTTGACAAATTCTGAAAATACCTGTATATGTAGCTTCTCTTCCATCCTCTGTTACAAACGTGAAGGGAAGGTCTATGCTGCCTGAGATTTTAATTTTTGGATGACCTGCAGCAAAGCTTACATTCTGATATGGTACTTTTAATCTTTTTAATTTTAGATCTGGGTTATCTTTCATCAACGTTTTTAGGAAAGATAAAGTCACAAAGGAATATGGTGATCCCTGATCTATAAAAATATCGTATGTGTTTCTGTTTTCACCTATTATTGCGGGGATGAGATAGGCATGGATAAATGAGTGTTTCTCGACATAGGCATTCACTTCTGTGTTTTCGTCTCCTGATTCTACATCATCTATGATGCAGAGACATGCTGTGCCTAGGTTTATTTCGAATTCACTTTCTACATTTTTCTCGCCCCCTAAATCAAAATCCAACACCAGATAGTCATCAGGTAGATCAGCTGTCATAAAATGGACACTGACTTTTTCTTTACCTGGAGCTTCGATAATTGTCGTTACCAAGTGAAACATTACTCGATCGATGTCGATCGCCTCTTCTCTTGAGTAATGATAATTTAATGCTACTATCTTCCTATCAAATTGGACTCCGCTGGGTTGATCTTTTGTTGGTATTAATCTCTTCTTCTGGTGTTTCTGTATGAACATTTTCTCCAAATTTAGTACGAAAATGTCTGTAAAACATTTCACAAGATCCCAGATTCTGTTGTTTACTCCTTTTAATCTGTTCATATAGAGAGTGTTGGCCATTCTAGCTGGGTCTGGTGGTATCGTCGCAAATACCGCTGTCAATATTTGTTGACCATTTAATAGGTATGCAGCGAGATCTTGTAGTGTTTTTGCGAAAGTTTGTATCTCAAAATTCCCATTTATCACCAATGATTCGCCAAAACCGATTATGATTTTATCGTTTTCAAATGAATTCTTTTTAACAATCTCGATCAGTTGGTTCAAATTCGTTAACTTTTCCATTGGTGCTAATTTCTCTGGTGGAAGGTTATGGGCATTTGACAGAGGGGTCTTTTTCAACCAACTCATAATTGTCGAATCCCCAAATACTTTGTAGTCTTTCCATTTGGGAATAATATATTCGCTCCTTAATGCGAATCTAGGTTGGAAATTTGTGGCTTTCAGCGCCATTTGTTCCTCAGGCCTTTTATTTTCTGGCTGACGGTCAATGTGGCCTACCATCTCCGTCACCACTCGTTTCCCAAATGATCATTCGTTTGGCGAGTGTATTCTAACACATCTTCTTGCGACAGTTGGCTTTCTATTGGAGGTGATGGAGTAGATGTGTTTTGCGTCTGGATCGGTGTTATGTTCAATACTGGAGGTGCTTGTTGTCGTTGGGGGAAGCCTATTGGCGGACCTCTTCTTCGTAATGGATCAGGAAGCGGTGTTGTAATCGGGAAGTCAAATTGGTTTTCAATTTCTTCGAGCTTTGCTAATAATGTTTCGAAATTCTTAAAATGTTTCTGTTTTAGCTGAGTCATATACTTCTCGGGTATTTTTCTGCTTAGGGTATGAAAGATCCGTTGTGTGGTCTCTTCACATTCCAATAGTTGACTGTATGCTTGTAGTATATATGTCGACACATGTTCGTATTTAGCGGGATCGTAACGGCCATTTTGTATTGCTCGGATTTCTGCTTGTTTCCTGGAATCGGTCCAGTATAGCTGGAGAAAGTGATTTTTACATTTTGAATAGGACCACCCCCTAGAGTAGATTTCGGAGTTTGGAAAGGAGGCCAGATTGAAACATTCTCCAAAGATACTGCCTTTTTGGTTATCATCGTAAATGTTAGCCGTACATCTTTCAAAGGCTCTTATGAATCCTATCGGGGATCGGTAGTCACTTTTCCCGGTATACTTCGGAAGTTTTGTGGGATCAAAGATCCTATCTCCGGGTTTTTCTTGCAACACTACTCAAGATTCTTTCAAAATCGGCGGAGGTCTGGATATATCTACGTTTGAAACATCGGGACCATTTCTCTCATCTGCGAATAACGAGGGTTTCGATTTATCATTTAATTTTTCTAAGATTATTTGAGATTCAGATAGTGACCTTCTTCTCTGTACTGATCTTGTCGAGGTTTGATCGCGAGTGATTTGAGAGTTAGCCAAATAGCGGTTATTCATTATTTCTTCTATACAAGAAGTTACTTCACGGATTATTTCGTCTTTGTCATTTCTAGAATTCTCCAATGCGGTTATTTTACTGGTTAGATTAATCTCAGTTGATTCATTTTGTTGTACAATGTGGTCTGAAGGGAATAGTTGACCATTCTGAATCATTGATGGCCTAATTGTGGAACTCATTGATCCTAAGTATTCATTTCTCCCTCCTTGATCTCTAAATATTCCACTAGATTTGTTTTGATCTATTGTATGTCGTACTTTCGTGAACCTTTTCCGTCGACCTACACTACTATGGGAAGCATAGGAATTTGGTTGATCAGATTCTGAATTTCTAACTTTAACTTCCTGTATTAATTTACTCTTTTGTAATTCCAGGTTCAAGATCCTTTGTTCCAGCTCAAATTGGCGTTCAAGACTTATATCCGCTAATCCTTTGTAAAATATCAAGGGATTAATACCTTCGGGAACTTCACTTACTAACGCTTCTATTTTATTTTTAGTAGGGGTTTTCTTCTCTTCATCTTCTCCCGACGACTCTCCCTTCAGGTTTAAAAGAAGTTGATCTTGTTCTTTTTCTTGTTTCTTTCTTCTCGTTAACAATCTCTCCTGTCTCTCTTTCTCTGACTGTCCTTCTGATTCACCTGGAGTCTTGTTCTCTTTCTTTTCTTGATTTGGAGGGTCTACAAAATACGTGATGTTTAATTTTATAAAGTTTAGTAATCTAGAATGTTCCTTACGATCTCTTACCACTTCTTTGTGGGAGTTTATCTTTATTCTTATCCATGCTTACTCGTAATTATGGTGGATAAATCCTATAAATAATTTCAAATAAATTTTATTAATTCTCTTTTCGTTCGGAGTTTTCAACTTATTAAATTGTTCTATACTAACCACCCCTATGGGTATTGGAGAAAATGTTGTTTGTTTGGTCCTACTTGATTCGAAATTCTCTCTTTTTGAGGATAACAGTGGGATTTCTATAATCGAAAAGTTTACATATATGTAGCCACTGAAATTGTCAATACATCTTAATCATTTGAAAAGATCGTTCCTTCGAATCAATTTTGAATAATTAATAAATCGTTTCCATATGCAAGATCAAACCGGGACCAGAGTTTGATTTCGACATTAGGATTTTACTTTAGTTGTCTTACTTCTTTTGAATTTATCGTATGCGTTACGTTATTGAGAGAGGATAGGTAAAAGTTAATTATTACTTTACTTATTCTATTCTTCTATCATTCTCATTTAATCGTGAGTGGAATTTAGGATCTTTAATTTGGGCTTTGTTTCTTATTATTAAATTCCCACTCGCAATGTTAATATTCTAACTTCTATTTTTTTTTTTTTGGTTTTTTACAGTTTTATTAAAAAGGAGTGGTGATCAGCCATCCTGAATTTAAAATACATACACATTATATGGCCGAAATTAATAGATGCATAAAAATACATAATAAGAAGATACACAAAAAGACATAATATATATAAAGAAAGAAAGTATTTTTTGTTGTTTTGTTGCTCAATGGGCGGGTGAAAATAATTGCTCTGAGGGCTTATGCAGACTGTAGATTGAGGTCGGAGATACTTTTAACAAGTTCACAGTTTTATAGTAAGGTTATGTTTCACTACGTTCACTAGGTTGGGGGGAAAGGGAAAATCGAAACATCTAGGATATGATGGATGTGAGGGAAACGACCTGTCACATTTTAAATAGGGTCACGAGCCCAAATAATAACAAATCGGCAATGCAGTACACTGCCTGAGAACGGTCGCCAGGTTCTTATTTTTCTGGTTGCGGATAAAAAGAACCAAAAACCAAAATAAGTTTTTGAAGAGAAAAAAGGAATTAGGATTAGCTGTCCGAAAGCTGGGTCCGGAAAATTTCGGAATAATAGAAAATTCTTATGTTTTGAAAGGTTTTTTAATTTTAAATACTATTAGAATTGATGGTTAAAGTGTCTATTGAAATTTCGCTCATGGTTCTAAATTTTACCACTACTGGTTTCTAAAAAGGTTTTTCGTATTTTATTGATTAATATTTTACTACGATTTTCTAATTTTAATTAAAAAGTTTTGTTTGCCGTGTGGATAAAGCTATTGATTACAGGTCATGTCACTGAACATAAAGACAAAGCTCTATGTCCTGTCACGGTCGCCATATTAAATATGTGACGTCCCAAAATGATAGTCACATGTTTATGAAATTTGTTTAAAATTAGAAATGATGAAAAGAGGTGAAATTTTGAAGAGACAGCCCAAGATCGCAGATCGCAAGAAATACTAATATCCTAGATCAGGAAGGGAAAACGGTGTGAAACGAGTAGCCTACATACTACTTAAAACCATGAGGTCTTGCCACATGGTACCTCACACAACTCCCCATAGTTTATTATTAAAGGGCCCTAATTCAAAGAGAACGATCTTCTTTACATTTTGATTATCGATTAAATGAAGAACCATAATTACCGGGTATTATGACCAAATGTTTGAAAGTTCTTGTCTCTGATGTTAAAGATCCGTATGTTGAATTGTTCTGGTTCTCATGGTGGATCGAACTTACGAAGAGAAGATGTTTTACCGCTTTACATTCCCAGTTCCATAGCGCAATTGTAATGAGCGATATTAATAAGAACAAAAGAAATTAAAAACGATTCTTTGAATTATAGTAACACCTTTATTTATTTTTACTATTTCATTATTACTTCGGAGACGTGCACGAAAAAACATACCGATCACTTGGTGTTCTAAAAACGGAGAGAAGATATGTTTGTCAATTCTCGTCACACTACATATCTCTTATCTTATAAAATCAGATCGCCTCCACGTCACCATTCTTATTCAATATTCACCGTTGAGCTCCGTCTATTACATTTTATTTTCTGTAATTTTATCTACTGAATATTGCTAAACATGGGAGAACATGGGGAAATTTTAGGAGTTGAATTTTATTTACCGATGACGGAACTCAACACATTATAATTATTATGGCGTATTTTTATTGTGGAGTTGACGATTAAAAATAGACTTCACATAGTTCGTATCTAGAAATATTAAAAACTGAAAAAGTAGCCAACCCATGTGAGAAATTAATCAATCTGTGGGAGAAATTCAAGTTGCAAGTATACATGTGCAGAATATAATTTTTTGATTTCATATCAAAATTTGCTATATTTTGTTTCATTAATGTGGGTAAAAAAAGCATACTTTTGGTAAGGGTGTTTCAAAATAATTATTTTAAAAATCAAATGTAGAAAACACGAAGGAAAACATAGAAAACAGACAGAGATAATAAATGTAAACTACACTTTGGCCATATTCATAAACATCACTTTAACCACTTCACTTAAATTTCAGTTTAAAAAAGTTTTATACACAATTTTGTACTTAAAAATGTGGAAACTGTAACGAATATAGACGAACATTTTTTAAATGTCCGCCTATATTTTTACACAAACGAAATTATTCGTTTTATTTTTTATTTTCTCACACTTCTATTACTCTTCTTCTTCTTAATATAAACCTAACAGGAAATGGTATCGTCTGAATTCGATGAAAATTCTCTTTCTTACAAAAAAACAATTATGGTTGACCTCAGTTAATGTCACACACGTGTACCTTAATTGAAATATCTGCCTAATACTGGAAAACGTCAATTCTCCTTCTTTTTGGTAACAACCAATCATAATAAACTAATCCCACTTTTTCTTACCATTTCTTCTTTTTACTATGTAAAAATTAAATTATAAAAACTCTTACTCTGAAGAACAAAATGTTCAGTTCTTTAATTTTGTTCAATTCATTATTTTAATTTGTTCATCTTAACTATTACTGTGTTGTAAATGAAAAATATTATATGTTATAAAAAAATTACGTGGAAAATTAATTGAAGTCTAAATCTCTCAACAAAGTTAAGGTCCACCATAGTGAGTGGATACCTAGGACATTCAAGTTTAAATTATAAAGTCTATTTTATTTAATTATAAATATTTATTTGTGGTCTTCCTCAAATAAATATTTTGTAAAGTGTCAACATCAAAAATAGGAAACAAATTCTGAACCAACACCTATTTTTTGGCGTTACAGAAACATTGTATCTCTTATGAGAGTTTCAATGTAAAAATAAAATGTTACCATATGCTTAAATACAAAATTATACCAAAAGTCATTTTTAAGTGAAGTTTAAGTGAAAGGAAGTTAAAGTGATGTTTGTGAATATGAGCCTTTGACAACATTCAAAAATCTGAGGAACATGAGTTTGTTTTGAAGAAATATTGCAATCATTCTGAAGGAGAAATTTTGTCATAATTAATGCTGTATGTTGGCATCAATGATATATAGACTAAGGAGTTCTAGAATGAATCTGTACTACCATTCAGTATTTTTCAGCTGTTGATGGTCTTCTTCATTTGGTTGCCTCAGTCAACTGACTTCATCCCAATTTACATGAGGCGGCAATGGCTCTCAGAAAGAATATATACAATGAAGTTACATGTTTTATTCTCTTTTTTTTCTTTATTATTATCAAGGTGATTTGTTCTAGGTATTTTTGTTTTTTGTATGATGAAATATGATATTAGTTTTGAATATTTTACTCTTTTTTATTGTTTCTAAAATGATTAATGGCATTGAGAGGGAAAAGGCATAGTACTGGAGATTGTTCACATGATGCGGGGGCTTTGGTCCAGGCATGCCACTTTGTATGTCAGCTATGGCAGGGTGTCCTCCAGGGGCTAGGATAAAGCCCAAGCTGATTTGGACCCCTGCCATTGTTGTCTCCAAAGTGACATACCATGAACCAGCCCCCCACATTTGCCTGAAGGATCTCAGTACCTATGCAATAAGTGAACCAGGGGCTGAAGCTCATTATATTAACAATAGTCAATGATATGGAATAATTTTGATTAAAAAAATGTAACGAATAGAAATCAGTTTGATAGTTTTAATTTGCAATAATAATTGCTAATGGCCTATATTAATCTAATTTTCTACCCATACAAAAAAAAAGTTATTTGCACTGGATTCAAATACAAATTTAATGGGTGGCAATAGCATGTGTGGATAGTAGGAGGACATCAATTTTCACTATTTGAGAATGACTTTATATTTATGGTATTCAAAATGCACTACTGTATTTTCATATTAAAAGGTATGAGAAATGTGATAATGTGCAAATTGTACTGAGAGGAAGTAACATTATGTTTTAGCCTATGGAGTAACGATGGAGTCTCTCCCAACTCCAAGTTCCATTTATTGGTTGTTTGGTATTGTGATTTTTAAGCAAAGTACCTTTCTCAACTCATTAAGCAGAATATAGTCATTTTCACATAATTTTCTGGAAACAAAATTCATAAAGTGCCAGGCATAAAAAAAACTAATGAATTAAACAAAAATAATACAAATATAACATACTATGATTATCCATTAGAAGAAAGTTGTGAGTTGAAGCCATTTTTTTCAGAGTGTGGATCTGATTTTGAATGAATTTTTCATAAGCATTCAAGTGAACTCCCACGATACCAAAATACAGTTTAATTTAATCAATACATTCCTAACTTCTTCAACAAATCTCAAATATGTTCACATTTTTTTTCAGCATCAAGCGAAGTATTTTTTGGATGTGTGTAATTATACAGCTTCAAATTGTGACTTGTATTTTGAAGAAAATTGTTCGGCTGATAACAAAAGCATAAAGTAATTTAAAAGAATTATAATACTGAAAATCATAAAATTTTTCAAGACATATAAATTTGATTCTTCACAAAATATATCTAAATGCGTATTAGAATCAAAGTATTAAACAATAGCAATACAGAACAATCATGTTGATTTATCCATCCATAATATCCTTAATGCGGTCTTCTTTTAGGTAACCATCTTTGGACAAGGAACTTCAAATCTGCAACATCCAAAAGATAAATTACGAATTCATCTAATTAAAAATATAAAAAAATATGATAGCTTCACCATCTTCAACCTGTTTTTAAAAACTTTGCTTGAACTGGTAAAAACAGTAGTAACATTATAGTTGATTCGCAAAATTGGGACTATCAAACTGACGATTACAATAATATTGAAAATAAAAATATAATTTTTACTTTTTTGAGGAGAATTTTATTTAACTACTGACCAGAAAAAATGTATTATTTCATTAGTAGTAAAAATTCCCATAAAGTTGTTCTTACGACAATTTAAGGAGAATATTGCTGCTAGAGGAAAGAATAAAAACATGGATTCAGTTTTATCTTTGACAAAGTAAAATTGTGCATCATGAATATCATGATAATATGGCTCTTACCAGTACTTTGATACTAAATTTTTATCATTTCATGAATATTTAAATACGAGAGAACAATACCAATCATTAAAGTGATTCTTTGATTTTCGTTACATCGTCCTGATCTATGATATTACACTGATGTAAGGTTTCAAATATGAATTCATTCCTAAGTATGGAGACAACAAAATAATAATTCTATAAATAATCACAATAAAAGTACATCAAAAAATTCACTTCCAACGCAGCTCTAGTATTAATAAAAGCCTACAAAAGTCAAAATTTGAATCGGAGTATCTAGCATTTAATTTGAATAGATACTAATAACAAGTAATCAATAACATTCACCTTGGTTGAGACTGGAGGTATTATTCATAAAACATAACACTTTTAGCCATATAGCTCGTTCAACTTGTAGAATAGTCTTGATCAAATGGAGAAAACACCAACTTCAACCAGAAAAACAGCAATTACATCATTATTCGTTGCTTCAAAATTGCACTAACCTGCAAATAAATCGATCCAAAAATCACATTATTCAGTATTCACGTTAGCCGATGCAGTTTGATCTCTCTTGACTCTTATTTTCTATTATCATAGATTGATAGTAGTGTGATCTTTGACTATATAGCCTAATGGACTGCTAGAACTGATAAGAAGTACATATGGTTAAATGGAACACCGCTGAAGCCACTGTTAACAGGCGTTCTTTTTACAAAAACCGACCTCTGGTGATAAGTGAAAGTACAAACACATAGTGAAACTTAAAAGAATATCGTTCTCTCACTGCTTACATTGTTAGGAGTCACGAAAATATAACGCAATACAAATTCAGTTTTCACACAAAATACCTTTTTCGAAAAGTAACGCCTGCATTGTTTGGCTTCAAGATTTTATCAGTTCTAACAGTCCATTAAGCTATATAGTCAAAGAGTGTGATCTACACGCTTAAAAATCACAGTAGTACTAAGAAAAGTATTTGAGTGTTTAACTTTTGCCCAACCTGTAACATAAAATATTACCCTGAGAAATGTTGCCCTAAGAAATGTTACCCTGGAGGGCGTTCAGAAATTCACTCCGAGTGACAACATCAAAAATCAAAAAACTACCTGTTCGGAAATTCACCCATGACTTCGCCCATAAAAACGGTTGACCGTGGTTGTCACAATTCACCTCAGTTGACAGTGGGCGTGGACAACCATCACTCTGGTCCGGAGATGGTTCACATTGTCACCCCGGGTGATGAAATTGGTTGTCGATTTTAAATTTTGGAAATATCGATTCCTTATCACATGGGAGATTTTGTTTATTTACACATATCACGCACAAATTCATATTTTACCATTAAATATTATGAAAATGTTAATTAAAAAATAATTAGAAAATATTTTAATGCTCAGTTATTAGTGTCAGTGAATTTTATTATAAGTTATTAAAAGATGGATGAGCGTTTAAAAATTATAGTGACTGCCATTGTGCGAAGTACAGTGAAATTTTATGAAGACTTCCTTCTTTCATTATCTGAAGCAAGTAAATGCATTATGATTAGTAGGTGATAATATGTGTTTTATTTATATGAATTAATAAGATTTTTTGTATTTATGTAGATGATGAAGATTCCTCAAATGAGGAGCATCCCAGGAGACGAAAAAAGAGGAAACGAACTGCTGCCCAAATATCGCGAATACGATCATTTGTTGAGTATACTGTACCAAGATTTACTGACACTGAATTTCAATCTCATTTCCGATTATCGGTACATGCCTTTGAATGGCTTTTAAATAAACTTTCATTGAAATTGGCCAGAAAACAGACAGTTGGTCGCCTAAGTACATGTCCGAGGAAGCAGTTACTAGCAGTATTGTGGTTGTTTGCAACTCCAGATAGTTTCAGGTAAAAATTTTTGTAAATCATATATTTTTAAATTTTTAATTGATAATACTAATTGAAGTTACCGTTTTTTTGATGACAGATCTGTTACATGTTGATTTGATTTATCAAAAGGAACATTACATACCTGCTTTTTGCGTGTATTACATACTCTCAACTGTTTGGCACCAACAATTATTTCCTGTCCAAATTCGGAGAGGAGGTAGATCATATCCCAAAAATTCCAACGTATGAGTGGTTTCGAAGGCATTATCGGAGCTATTGATGGCACCTACATAAAAATCAAGGCACCATCAGATAATGCACAAGTTTACATTAATCGGAAATGTTTCTATGGGATTACTTTACAAGCGATATGTGATGATAGTCGTCAGTTCATCGATTGTTTTGCTGGATATCGGAGTTCAGTGTCAGATACTAGAATATTTAGACAATCAGAAATTTATAAGGCAATTGTTGATAATCCTTCAAATTATTTTTTGACACATGAATATATTCTAGGTGATAAAGCTTACGAGCCAAAACCTTTTTGCATACCACCATATCGAGAGGGACGTAATTTTACTCAATGGCAGTGAAACTTCAATCATCAACATGCTAAGACGCGACAAGTAATCGAATGTACATTCGCTTTATTCTTTGGTAGATTTTGTCGTTTTAAGGATCTCGATATGTCTCGCATAGACCTCATACCAGCTTCTATTATAGTTGCGTGTGTTCTACATAATATTTGTTTAACGAATTCTTCTGATACGTTACGTCCTTGGTTTGAGGCAGAAGGTGCAGTGTATTTGCAGCAACGTACGATTGTAGCACCAGAACAAGAACAATTATTAACTCAAGGTAGTGCAACAAATGAAGAGGGTAGTGCATTTCAAGATCAGTTAGCTTTAGAAATGGGATTACTCAATAATATTGGACAGTGAGACAATCTTTGACGATGTGACTGTGATGTGATATTTCCTTGTTTTAAATATATGTATTTTATTTTTCGTAATAATATTGGCGTCAATAGTCAGATGATGTAGTTTTATAATGAAGACGCTGTAAATGATGTCAATATTTATCGGTGTATTTACAAGATTATTGTATAATCAAAATGTGTAATAAATGTCATTTTTATTTTAAAATTGTTGTCGACTAAAGTTGTATGAATATTATGGGTATATAGGTTATCGAATATCGGTTTGATTCATAGAATATTTATTAATTTTCATATTATATTGTCACTTTCTACTGACATTCTATTGAACGAATATTCTAGCACTATGAAAAGTTAAGGTGTGATTGGAACTGAATAATCTCCATTTTTGTTTATAGTGTACCAGCACCACAACAGATTGTCCGCTAAGAAAAAAAAAAAAAACCTATTGAAGAGCTATTCTCTCTTTTTGACCAAGAAATGATGAAGTCTATGCTAATACTTACAATCATCCTTATGTTGAACAAGAATATGATCATCATACACAAATGGCATTCCTGTTCTAGTATCTGACACAATATTATAATTCATTTTTATTTAATTTAGCACAAAACAAAATAAAATTTAAAATTCTCACAAAAATCAATTTGTCACATCAAACTTATGAATGTCTATTTATTCAAAAATATTTGAATATGATAAAAAATAGTCTAGAGGTCATGGTTGACCGTTATTTGCATTCAAAAATAATTGGGTTGTCCACCACAACCAAGGGACAACCATTCATCACCTTAAAGTCTTTCGGAAATGGGTGTGGCATAATGGACAAACCGTTTTAATTTTCAAGTCATGTGATAGTCCACCACAGTTGCGCACCCGTCACTTTGAGTTACATTTCTGAACACCCTCCTGTCTTTTGTCTACCCGCACAATCGATTACCCTCAGAAATGTAGTCCTGATAAATGTTACCCTTTGTTTTGTATACCCACACAATCAATTACCCGGAGAAATGTTGCCCTGATAAATGTTACACTGCATTTTGTTTACCCGCGATAAAGTGTGCCTGCAAAAACAACCAGGCAAATTTTATCGTGAACGACGGAGTTGTACACAATTCGATAACGATAATGTACGACAATATCGTTATATCACTGACATCACAGATCACATTCTTGGTATCAGTAGAACAGACCTATCAGAAACATTACTAACTTACACACACACAGACAACACAGAGAAGTTTGTGACAAGGAATTACGAACAACGTCATTTGGCTAATGGCGACGAATGTGCACACCCCACGTTCTTTTATAAATGATCTCACTACATGATAGCAGAGCAAGAAACGGTCCTTGCAGTATATTTCAAGTTTTTCCTTTGTGATTTATTATTCGTGTCTATTATTTATTTGTGCATACAGTGAATTATTTATTTAATACAAACACGTGTCTCTACAAAACAGAAAACGCATGTCCACAGCAAACACCAAAGAACAAAACAGACGTAACTAAAGACAAATACATAATTTATTGAATTCCTTACACATAAAACATAGTTAACGTACTTTTATATAGACAAGTGAGATAGGAAAATAAAATTAGTACGAACACCATTTCAATATCCACATGCGCAGCATTATTACAATCAGATATCTAACTCAACAATTGTTTCACGGATCTCTAAATGGGGAAGAAAAAGCTTAAAATAGCAGAAGGAACAAACACGCAAGCAGAAAGCGCTGAACCAAAAAATCCACACCTGTCTCCATTACTTTTACCAGAACAGCCACGCCAACAACCATCGCCGCTAACAAGACATATTACAGACCAACAAACCTCCACACACCAAACCAATCCCAACATTCCAAACATAACTAGCACAAATAAAGAAACAAAAACTCTTAACCTACCAAAAACAATTATGATTACTTTACCAACAACAACTACACACACTATCACAAACCCTAACATCCAACCCACATACTTCACAATAACTGCAACGGACAATTTACAAACTTCAAGGCATAGACCAACAACAACAGCTTTACTAACACCTACCAACAAACAAACAATAACACAAGGAATATTACCTATTCCAAACATCATACCATCACAACAACCAAGGCAAACACTTTACACAACCAACACGCCAATCACACAACAAACATACAAAAGCCCACAACGAACATACATTGAAATCTCAATGGCACGAGCAGAGACCAAAATTCAACAGGCCAAAAATTATAACGTTGCCTTGTACCAACCCTCAGACGTAAGAATATTTCTAAGCGTCTTACAATTTCAACTAATGGACCTAGATAACTTACCAACAGATGCAAACACACAATTTTACCAGAAAATTTATGACATAAAGGAAGAACTTACCATTTACCTAAAAAAAATAAATAACAAATTCGAACAATTACAAACAGCTTGACAAATACAACAACAGACCGCTCAACAATACATACAATCCAGACAACAACCAGAAATATATTGCGACACAAACATAACAAACTCTCCAAGCAAACGACAATGAACAGTATCCAGAGCGTCGAGTGAGGAAATGATGAGTCCCCGTTCCACTGGACATTACAGATTGGGCTCAGAGGAGTGACACAGACCCACCACACCTCCAGGTAATAATTTAGATACATCCATAACAATACTTGAACAAACTCCTAAAAGGAAAAGATCATCGAAGTGGATTTACAAAGACGATCAAACACCACAAACACCAACGATAGAAACAAAAAAATTGAGAACAAGGAACATAACAGATGAAACAACACCACTTGACTTAACACCCACGAGAAAAAACACTAACACAGATACGAACACAGCAACACAAAGACGCACTATAATAGCAAATACTCACATACAAACTCCAAACAGACAACCTATAAACAATATTTTAAATCAAACAACAGAAATAACAACAGACCAAATACCAAATGACAAAAATAAACAAGAACATCAGAATAACTTACAAAACATAACAATACACAAGAACACACTCCATATACCAAAAGTCTGGGAAATACCCACTGGATCAAACACTTCAACTCAATCATGCTTACTTAAAACACCAAAGTATAAATTACCAAAATTCAATGGAAAACGTATATCATACCCAGACTTCATAACATCGTTTATGAAATACATACACATAAGAGAAGGCATCATAACACCTCAAAAATGCAAAATACTAGAAGACGCTATGCCAGACACTATCAAACAAAGACTAACAACTTTAGGTCACAATGAACAAGGATACTTTCGAAGACTACTATACGTACACGATGAATTTGGAGATGAATCGAGATTACACTCAGAATTATGGCAAACTCTAAACAACATACCCTTAGCACAAAACACAAAAGAAGGTTTACGTAATGCATACGATAAAACATGCATGCTACTAGACACCATACATGATTTTGTACCAGAACTAACAGACGATCTGACCTTTCGAACATTATAAACATCTCAAAACCAAACTCAAGAGCTGTCCTAGAAGCTGTCTATCAAGAAATCAAAACAAGAGACTTAACAGAAAAACCCGACATAATGAAAGAAACACACAAAACCCAAGAAACCTAACAACAAAACAACACATATTACATAGATAAATCAAATAACAATTTTAATAGATGACAATACAATAGACCACAATAAAACAAAACCACTAACAATAACAACAACACAACAGAAAATTAAACACAACTTAAAAGTAGTCCTAACTTCTCATCAAATGTAGACCAAGGTAAACCTTCGCCAGAACACTACATAGATAATGATATTGATGATTTCTCTGTTCCAGCTTATCACTCTAAAACAGACCCAGTTAGCAGCATCCCAGAACAACTCTATCGTTTTCTGGCCATACCAACCAAACAGAGATGCATGTTCTGCAAAGGGCCTCACTGGAGTTACCTTTGCTATAACAGTAGATACAACACACTCGAGAGCAGACGATCATATTTCAAACAGTTCAACTTGTGTCTAAAGTGCGGAGTTCTAGCATCAGCAGACCATTGCAACCAAAAACAGAGATGGTGCAGATGGTTCCAGTGCCAACAAACCAACGCACACCATTCAGCACTCTGCCCACAAACAACGTACCCAATGACTAAAGCAGAGGCGAACAGATACTTAGAAAGAGTCATAGACCTACAAACCAAATTCCCATTATGTAATCAAGAACAAATAAATACAAACATTAACTTAGAACAAAATAATATTAATAATATAACTTCTTTACAGCCCCTCCAAAACCGAGAAAACAAACATCATCATACTACAGAGATTGAAGAGACGCCAGAAGCACAAACCATCAATACAGCAGAACAAACAGAAGAAACAACATTACAACCACCAATACCAAGTAAGTTGAAGTTATTCACAATACTATCAACAAACAACAAATTTCTTACATTTTCAACAATCATACGGAATCCAAAAACATTACAAACATACCCAATTAACGCATTTTTTGATTCAGGTAGTACCAAAACATATATACTTGAAAACACAGCTACTCAAACCCTGAAGTTACCTATAATAGGAACACACTCCTTAAAATTAACTGGCGTACAAAATCAGATATCTCAAACATTCCATACAAACATCATCACATTTGAAATAGAACATACTAAACAAAAATTTACAAACCTCACAGCTAGAACAGTAGCAAGTATATCAAACAAATTAGACACAAAAAACATAGACGACATAAAACAAACTTCCCCCGAATACAAAAATTTACATTTTGCACAAACTCTAAAAACAACATCAAAAATACACATACTAATAGGCAATGAATACATGTGGCAATTTATCAAATCAATTACTCATTTATCCCATCCATTCAACTCATAGAAACAAACTTTGGATTTCATATAATGGGACAAATAACGAACACAGAACAATCAACTCAACAAGAACATACATTCTTCTCATCAGAACTCGACATAGAAAACTTATGGAAACTCGAAACAATAGGAATAACCACACCAGACTTATCAGCGGAATAAGAAGAACAGAAAACAATTGAACTATTTTACAAAAACATAAAATTAGTCAACGGCAGATATCAAGTCAGATGGCCATGGAAAATATACCCACCGCCACTACCAGACAATTACTCTTTAGCATTTAGCAGACTCAAAAGTCAACTCCCAAGAATGCGTACCTCACCAGAATTTTTGAAAAATATGATGCATACTTTCAAGAATTACTTAATAATGACATAATATAATACGTCAACAATAAACATTCAATAGAACCCATACATTACTTAGCACACCATGGATTAATAGACCCAACAAAACTTACACACCCAATCAGAATAGTTTTTGACGGATCAGCCAAAACTAAGAAAGCAAAACCATTCAATGAATGATTGCATACACAAAGGTCTAAAACTTCTTGCCGACTTAGTAAAATTATTTATAACATTTAGACTCAATCCAATAGGAATAAGTGCAGACATCAGAAAAGCATTTCTACAATTGGAACTTAACCCATCAGATCGTGATGTTACCAGATTCCTATGGCTAAAAGACCCAAACAAACCATTAACAAACAACAACCTCATTATCATCAGATTCAAAAGAGTACCCTTTGGTGTCATTGCATCACCATTCCTATTAGCAGCAACCTTACTTTATCACTTCCAAACCACCAACCTACAATTCTACAACATATTAACAAACAACTTTACATAGACAATTTAATTACATCAGTCCAACACACGAACAAGCAGTAAAATTACATACCGCATCGAACAAAACTTTTAACAACATCTCCATGGAACTAGCACAATGGGCAACAAACGACACAAAAATTACAATCATACTTTACAGCCAAAAATGCAATTCAAAAACCACCAGTTAAAATACTAGGAATTCAATGGGATTACACAAAAGACATACTCTATCTACAACCAAAAATAAAAATACCAGATCAACACACCAAGAGAACTTTTGTCAGCAACTTCTCAGCAATCTCTGATCCTTTAGGATGGTTTGCCACCATTAATGGTTCCTGTAAAAGCCTTTGTAAGAACCTTATGGAACCACAAACAAGATTGGGACACACCACTACCAAATTCTCTAATCCTTATCACAGAAAACATCATATAAGACATAATTAAATGTAACGACATATGTTTCCCAAGGAAATTTTTTCAAAAATTCTTTCTACCAGAACAAGCAGAAATTCACATATTTGTATACGCTTCTGCAATAGCATATTCTGTAGTAGCATATTTACAATACAGAACAGACAACATACACACATTAAGATTCCTAATAGGCAAATGCAGATTAACACCAGCAAAACACACACAATACCGAAACTAGAACTAATAGCCGCACTATTAGGAGCAAGACTAATAAAATTTCTTAGAGAAACATTACGCACACCACATAACAAACAATCTTCCTATGGTCTGACAGCAAATGCGTACTTATATGGCTTACACAAAGAAAGATCTTATCCCCCTTTACACAAAACAGAGTTAAAGAAATAATAACAATCCCAAATATACAGTATCAATACGTACCAACCAAAGAAAACCCGGCAGATATAGGATCAAGAGGATCAAACCTAACTTCCCCAACACAATCAAAATGGTTTACAGGACCAGAATGGCTAACACAAGAAAAAATAGAATGGCCACAAACAGATTTACACACATTAAAAGACGAAACCTCAGAAATACAAACAGAAGAACAACATGAACAAACATTTTACACAATAGCACAATCCCTACACGATTATGCTCAACCTTACATTAACGAAACAATACTAAATAACACATACAATGACCACACATACACACGTAAACACAGACAAACACAATCCAAAACATATAAAATTCCACATTACGAACAAATACCGAAAACAACCAGTAATATCAATACAAATCCTGATATAGACCATGAAGAAATAATTAACACATCACAAACAACAACATTCACACCCACACTTAGACAACAAGAATTAATAGATCACGAAGAAATAATTACAAATTCTATCTCAACAAACATAAACACACCCATAACGTATATATATGGAAACAATTGTCACCATTCAACTTAGACATTACTAAATTCTCTTCACTACATAAAATTAATTAAGACTTTCCAAATCATAATAAAAGCACTGAAACAATTTCGACAAAAAACAGCACAAAAGAAATTCCATACAACACCATATCTCAATACAACCTACCAATTCTTTTAAATATTAACCATTTTTATCAATGCAGAACAAAAGAAATATTGCAAACTCATCTTTCAACAATGACACAAACAAACCCACCTTCATACGCAATATTTAAAAAATTCCACATAAAAATGGATAATGACAATACACTCAGATTACATAATTACCTACCATCACATACATTACACACACGAACCTATTCCCCATATCTCTTACCCCCAAACTCACACTTAACTAAATCAATTATACTATACATACACAAAAAAGGTTACCATAGTGGAACCAGATACACAGTCGCAAAATTCAGAAAAAACTTTTTTCACACCAACCATCAACAAACTAGTCATCTCTACAATCCAAAAAAATTGTTATAAATGTAAAACCCATTAAAACAAACCCTACAAACAACCACCCTTTTCAACCATACCAGACTTCAGGCTCAATGAAAATGATCACCCATTTACACACACTGGTATCGATATATTCAGCCCATTCTATACATACAATAAATAATAACAAACAAATAACCACAACAGATCTCACCATCAACAAACACCATCAAAAAGATGGATTCTTATATTCATATGCCTCATTGTACAAGCAGTATATTTAATACCCATTACGTCTTTACAAACAGAAGAAATATGGTGCCCATTTCACTCATTTTTCACAGACAGAGGAACACCAAAACTAATACTATCAGATAACGCAGCACAATTCAGAGTCATCAACAACAAATATAACAAACTTCTGGAACAACATAACAAATAACAAAAAGTACAAAATTACCTCTACAAAAATCAAATACAATGGAAATTCATACCAGCTAAAGCCTCATGGTACGGAGGCACTTATGAATGCCTAATAGGCATCATCAAACAATCCTACTATAAAACAGTAGCACATCACCCCATATACATACACACATTCAATATTACCATCAACAATTACAAATAATGATAAACGAAAGATCTTTATGCCCAGACAGAAACGAACGACAACTTATCATACCTTACACCAGCCAACTTCCTTCATGCTAATTTCCAAATACTGTATTAAACTCCGACAAACCAGAAATCAACCATACATCAACAGAAGACATTTACAACACATATGGAAAATGGATCAAATATACTTAAAAACTTATGGATACAATGGAAACAAAATTATATCACATACCTTCGAGACAACAAACCACAACCAATACGAAGCAATTACTGAACGAACAGTGACACCCGAAAATAGGAGATTTTGTACACGTCATTGACACTGTTTCAACACCTAACAACCACAATTAGCAGTAATCAAAGCATTACATAAATCTTCAGACCAAATAGTCAGATCAGCTTCCATAATGTTCCCAAACAGAACACTCACTACAGACCCCTCAAATATCTAGCACCATTAGAATTAAACTCCCCAGACGCTTACAACATAAACACACAAAAATAGTAGCACAATAAACATAACATCTACGAATTATCATAAATAATTTGATAGTCCGATGTCTTTAGGAGAATCTACTTTGGGTAAACTTTAAACAAAACAAACCAAGTTGCAACCAGAGGACCCACTGTGAAACCAATATAAAGATTGGAGAAGCAGGTGACAATCCGCAAACCAACAGAGGCAAAACGCTAGCCAACATCACTTATCCTCACAGATAGGAAAAATAATGCATTTGACGTGTTTATCATCAACAAATAAACTTGGAATTAATATATCTCTTAATTTTTCAGAATCACAAATATATCCAGACACGAATAGACACACAAAAAACGAGGAAGCAAGTGTTCCACAGTATCAAATAAGAAACGAACTATGATACCAGACCTTCATGTACAAGAGGCAGATCTCATTATTATGTAACTAGTAAATAAGCATTACCTAAGAAACAAAGTGAGAAACAATGTGATAACGAACGTTCCTATAACATTGTACAAACTTATATATATATATAGATAGAGTTACTCGAGTTGTGGGCACCCAAATTGCATACAAAATCTAGTTGTGACACCCAATAATACGGTTGTGGCGCCCATTTTGGGCGCCACAACAATTTATTCTTAAAATCATCGAAATGACTAGTGGCGGTCCCTATAGCGCATGGACGAATTTTCAGCTGGCGCCTGATCCTCGAAAAATTACACACTTATACAAATTAGTGTATAGCATCTGCCGCGAGAGTACGTCTCGTTATAAACACAAATTAAGCCAGTTGAAGCGCCCACTACATATAAAACAAAAGCCATATAAAGATCGCTGCTTCAGGCACCCGTACTAGTGAAGACAGAGTAAAGACCCGGCAACACGGCAAACTGAAAATTATATTATTGTAATCAATCACACATTCACACACAAGATTGAAATGCTCGTCATTTTTTTTTGCAAATTATTGGCTATTGCTTTTCGTGCGTTTCGCGTCGAACTATACAGATACATCCGAGTATGAGACGACTGCGATATCTGGACAGAACATGTGACTAGGTTTTTGATTACTTTTTGTGGCGTCTGAACTAGCAATAGCCGCTCGGATCTTAATTGATATCTGGTTTACTGCTTGAGGGAAGGTGTTCGTATAATTAGTTTGAAGTTTATTTTGAAGTATTTTAAAGATGAACTCACGTTTATCAAGATCAACACGAATAATTAAATTGGCGCAGATGCG
>WOFM01000434.1:0-13907 GCA_011428145.1 Ericerus pela
CTGTTCACTCGATCTTTTTGGCGGTCCTTCCTGAATTTAGCGTTCGATGACTTTCAGGATCGACCGTTATTAAGTCGGGAACTTCAGCTTCAAATTTTTATTTAATTTTGAATTTTTCAAAAATTAAAAATGTATTATATTTCGAGTTAAACTTCTCGAAAACAAAACGGTAACTATTTTGTATATTATTCAACAGAAAACATGAAAAGATTTTCGCGCAACAGTAAATGAATTCAAATAAATTATTTCATTTGTTTAAATTTCTAAGTCTCTCCTCATAGTTCTACCGCAGCGATGGCTACCATGATGTGAGGCGTACAGAACGAGGATCGAAAGAACTTGAGACTTCTAATAATCTGGAGGTTTATTACACGAATGAATAATACAATATTAACAGAATATGAAATGGCGAAGCAACAGCAATGTACGATCGAAAGTAGTAGGGGGAAAAGTACTTCGTGGTGAGAGTGTACGTATGACATATATATATAGTGATCGTGATGATGATGATGAAGAATGAGTGAAGGTGGGATTTCCGTTACAACAGTTTATATTGGGGAATGCTGATGCCAGTAAGAGAGGCAGAGCAGCGACGGGGAACCTATTGAATATTGTTATGTGAAGTGTGAAACAACATATGGACCATTCGGTTTACAATAGGCGCTAAAAGACCAACGCCCATCCGCAGTCCAAAACCAAATATCAAAAATTTTGAGGGTTATGTCAATTAAGACTATTGGCCAAAAAGTTGACTTGTTCGGAGGATTCTCATAACGATATTTTGGAAGGTTCTCCGATCAAGTGCCTTAGTAAGTATATCAGCAACTTGATCAGGTGACCTAATATCATTAAAACTTATTTGTTTCTTTTGGAAAGCTTCCAATACTGCGTAACATTTGATCGCTAGGGACCTGGAGCGTTTCTGGCCTCCCCCAGATGCAATACGAGACGCAGATATGTTGTCCTCGTAGACTTGCACTGGGTCGGTTACAGAGAAAACACTCTCAGTAAGTCTCCAGATCACATATATATCGTCTAGTGCATCATTCAATGCAATTAGTTTGGCTGCAGTTGACGAGGTTGCAACCGTGTTTTGCCGGTGAATGGCCCAATTTAACAAGTCTCCGTTAATGAATATCATGTAGCCGGTTATGGAGCACCCTTTCTCCAGGTTATTAATATTAATTGGTGAATCGTCTACGTCGGGTGCATACGACGCATCGACAAAAGCTTTAATTTGAGTTTGGTCAGAGTGGAAGACCAGAGAGAAGTCCCTTGTAGTTTTAAGGTATCTAATAATATGGTGAACATAATTTTTGACTTCACTATTGGAGGATGCCTGAAAATGTGACAAATAGTTGACGGCGAAGGCAATATCCGGGCGGGTCAGTCTTGCTACATATAGCAGATTCCCAATCATAGCCCTATATTCGGTATCATCCAATCCATTTTTTGGCTTATTTATCTTTAATCCCGTCTCCATAGGTGTGGAAGATGGATTGCATTCCATCATTCCAAATTTCCGGAGAATCTTATCAATGTATCTATTTTGTGTTAATATGATTTTTTTCCTAGGTATATCTCGACTTATTTCAAATCCTACAAAGAAAGTTGGATTATATTCTATTTTTAGTGTGAAATTTTTGTTGAAAATATTTATTAAGTCTTGTGTCCACTCGTCGTGGTTACTAGCCAACAACATGTCATCCACACAGACTATTAAGAGCGCCATTGCACCACTGTTATCTTGTTTTATCTATAAACATCTATCTATTCTTGATTGAATAAATCCAGCTTGAATTATTGTTGAATTCAACAAGTCGTACCAACTCTTGGAAGACGTTTTCAGTCCATATATTGACTTTATTAATCTTAGGCAGTTATTTTTGCCTAATTGGCATCCTTTGGGGTTTGATATAAATATAGGGTATTTTATTTGTGAATTGAGGAAAGCTGTTTTTATATCGAATTGTGTTATATTTAGACTATATTTGTTAGTGATAGATAATATCAATCTTATCAGCCAATATTGGATTACCGGGGCATATGTTTCAGTTAGAGAATAGTGAGTAAGATCTTTAAACCCTCTTGCAACCAACCTGGCTTTTGGTATGTGAACTCCTTGGTTGTCGGGTTTTGTGGTGAAGCACCACTTCGTATCCACTAACCTCACATTTCTCTCCCTTGGGACGACTTCCCACATACCTATATCAGATAGTGACTTCAGCTCGTCAGTAATGGCTTGTTGCCATTCTTCCTTAAAAGGGTTGTTTTCGACATCCTCCCATTTTTGAGGGATGTGGTCCTCAATATAATTTTTGTATCTTGATTTAAATAAATTTAAGATTACAGGGGTTTCTATTATATTATTATTATCCTGTATTTTTTCATTATTATTATTTTTATTGTCTATTTGTTTTATATTTCTCATTTCATCAAATCTTACGTCGCATGTAACGTGTGATTTGTCTATTAATGGGTCCCTTATACAGTACCCACTATTGGTATACCCTACAAAAATTCCTTTATCGGATCTTTGGGTTAATTTCGGGTGTTCACTATTTGCTTTTTTTCTTTTATTTTTAGTGGCCTGTTGCTGACGGACCTCTATGGGAATATGCCTATGAGCGAGAGACCCAAAAACTCTCATGTTAGATAAGTCCGGCTTTATGCCGTAAAACATTTCAAAAGGGGTCTTATGATCTTTATTGGCCCTAGTTGGGGTTCTGTTTATAACATAAACAGCTGTCAGAACAGCCAATGACCAGAAACTGAAATCCAGATTGGAGTCAAACAACATGGCCCTTGTCCTCACCATGATCGTTTGATTCTGCCTTTCGGCCATCGCATTCAACTCTGGTGAATACGGAACGACAGGCTCAAGGTTCATGCCATTGTCCTCACAAAATGTCTTCATGTTCGAGTCAAGATACTCTCTAGCATTATCACATCTTAAAGTAGCTATTAGGTGATCCGGGAATTTCAATTTTAATTTCATGTATAATTTCTTAAATTCCTCGAAAGCCATTGATTTTTTTTCAATAGTGGAGATGAAAGTATATTTTGTGGCATGATTCATCGAATATCAAAACGTACTTTTCACCATATATTCCTGGTGAGAAGGGGCCCATTGTATCTGATGAAACGAGTTCTAGTTTTCGTTCCAGTCTAGTGCGAGTTCCACTGTGTCCCAATCTCCTAGAGTTCGCTTTCACACATATCTCACACAGACTTAATTCGTCATCACGAAATGTAATTCCGTTCGGAATACCTCTTGAGACCTTTGTCAAGAATTTCAAATTTTTTCCTGATAAGTGTCCCAATCTCCTATGCCATATCATATTTTTATCTATTTTTAATTTTTCTATATTCTCGTTGATTTTTTGATCATCATTTATTATATCATTATTATTTGTTATATTATTATTATTTATACCTACATCCTCATTCATTTCACTACCACCTTCATTCCTTTCATTATTTTGTGGGTTATTACTATCATACTCATCGTTAGAGTTTATTATATCATTATTATTTACATTATTATTATTTGTGTTTTCTTGTGTATTATTATTGATATTCTCTCCATTTTCCTCCTGACTTTCCTCAATAATTTCTTCTTCTACTTCGTATTCCATCCATTCATCCTGGGAATTTATATTGGGCATACATGCCAATTTATTCGATTCATTATTATAGGGACATATTTTATTTAGATTATCTTCATTTTCTATAATATTAACCATGGATTCCGGTACAATTTCGTACTTCACCATGTATACCCCCCTTATTTTCAGGGCCAAAAAAATTACCTCGTCAATTCCCCGGACGTATATGTGCGCCGCAGAGAAATTCTGATCTATGCCCAGCTCCCTATTTTCTGTTATCTTAATCCCTGACATAAGGTCTATGTTCAGGGATGGTACATAATGTACGTACTTTAATCTTATAACTGTTTGATTCCTCTCTGAATTTTCCACCCTGATAAACATAGTTCCTATGTGTGTGGCAATTAGTAATGTATCTTGGATGGCATATTCTAACTCAATAGGCTTTTCTAGCATTATGGGGTTAGACAATTTTGACAACTCAGATATAACGTGGACAACAGCACCACCATCTTTTAGTCAGATGGACATAATCTGGATCTGATTCATACTTCGTGTCTCTAGGTATTATTAAATTTATTAATCTATTATTATTTGTGTTTTTGTTTGGCTCATGGCCCTTGTACCTTATCATCATTGAACACTGAACATCATATTCTTTTTTTTTTTATTATTATTATTTTGATTATTTCGTCCGTATCTCGTATTTTGTGCAGGACCATCTAATTTATCTTGGGGTTTTACACCCTCTTTATTTGACAGACATACTTTAGCTATGTGCCCTTTGCCATGGCACTTAAAACATACTAAATTATTCGAATTTGGCAAACTATTTTGATTTTGATTGTTATTGTATTTTCTATTTTTGTAATTATTATTATTATTATTTTGAGGCATTTCTGACTTTTGGTTATTATTATATGTCATTTTCCCCGATCTACATTTTGACTATAGTTTTGATTTCTGTTTGTGTTATTATATCTATTCTCCATATTGGAATCTCTGATTTTTATTATTATTATTGAAATTACGAAATTTATTATTATATCTTGACTTTTTCTCGTCATATAGCCTATCCGATCTTTCGATCAACATGGCATAGAGTGTTTCGATTGTTTTTTTATCCTGGCTTAAAGTATTGAACTCCAGTCTTGTCATGTCATAGTCCCTGTTCAGTGATATTAGGAGTTGTTCTATCTCCTCCTGTTTGTCTAAATTTTTACCACAGTCCCTTATTTTTTGGGCTGATCTGGAGAACACGTCTAAGTAACTTCTCATATTTCCATCACTATTAAATTTCAATCTCTGAAAGGCCTGCTCCGCGTTAATATATGTAACCTGCGTGCAGCTTTTATACCTTTCATCTAAGACTTTTAAAATTTGGTTTATGGTTTTTAAATCTTTTACCCTTTCAATTAATTCGTTGTTCAATCCCTGGTAGATTAAAGCCTTGCCTTTTTCCTGATTGCGGAAATATGCCATCCTGTTAGCTGAACTAGCATTGCCAGATTCAGGGTTTAAAAAATTGTTTAATTCCAGTCCCAAAAATAGCACTTTGGTCTCAACATCATGCATTATCGGGTACAATCCCTCTGCATATAGTGTTGATACCATCGTGGTCCTCCAGGCATCATAATTCCTCCCATCAAATACCTTTTTTGTGTCAAATCTTGACATTTTATTATTAAATTTTGGGTGTTTGGGAGTTTAGATCCTACCTTAGAAACACGAGAACTTAATTCTAGGGGGTAACACGGTCTCAACCGCACGATAATGCACAACACGGTCTCAACCGCTTGATAGGGAATGCAAATTAAATAAAATTATAGTACAACATTCAATAATTAACTAATGTTTTAAAATAAATCTCACTAAATGTGCTTTGCCGACGATGAGGTGATCTCTCCGACGTTGTTTCTGCTTCTTGAGCGATCAAATTACTGTGATTCTATCGTCGAAACTATTCGAAATTAAATTAATCAAAGTCCTAAGTCTTGTTTGAGAGTACAGGTGATTCTATCAAACACGTTAAAGTGTGAATTAATACTCAGTGCAAAAATTATTCAACAAAAATGTGAAAAAGATTACTGCTGAAAGAAAATAATCTGTTAGCTTTCATCAATTGAAAAGATCTTTTATTGTATGTGAACAGGAAAAAATCTGTCACTAATGTCAATGTTCATCAATGTAGGTTTTCTATTGTTGGATTCGATGAAACTCATCCAACAAAGATTTCCTACTTCTACAATTCTTGACCAACAAGATATTAATATCACCTTTCAAGTTTCAACTTTACTTGGGATTTGGTTGAGAATTTACATGAAAATATATTGAAATTTAACTTTATTTTACTGAAATTTTGATTTTTTCAAGTTAATTTTGAGCAAAATCACACAAATTATTTATTAATTAACTTAAACTTTTTACTTATCTTTAATTTTTCGGTTCTCTTTTCATAGTTTTTTGATGTTTTTCTTCTGCTACCTTGCCCAATTGACACCAAACTCCGACGTTTTTTCTGCAACTTCTGAATTTTTGATGTTCTTCCACTGTTTCACTCCCTGGAACACAGCATGAACAATTGCCAACCATTTTTAATGGTGTGCACAGGTCTACCAAACCATAAAATCCTCTCGTATCTGATTTGTTTTCTCCAGACTTTTGAATTTGACGTTTTCACAGGCGCCCAAGACTTTAACGTTGTTTTCATTAAATTTCAATTTTATTTCACTTTTAATTTGTTGATTTACTTTAATTAAACATTTAACTTTTTCAGGATAGTAACTTTAATCACTGAATCGAACTTTTTTGTTCACAAATTTTAACTTTTCCTACCACTTTGCATGGAGATATCACTCGGCACTGAGCCTTTCACTTTGCGTGAAACACGAACTTTCAAATTTTAACAAATTACACGATTATTACATATCACATTTTAATTACCGCACTTATTTCTCTGATCTGCAGCTCTGCTAACATATTGAGGTGAGGTCTCATCACTTTACACAGAAAAGATAAGTACGGACTTCCATATTAGAAAAAGATTTATTACCGACGTTAGTACAACAACTGACGAACGGAGAACATTCTCCGTCGAGCAGTGGCGGAAAGAATATTATGTTGGCAATCAGTGTCGCCACATGTAAAACGAATAAGTTTAATAATATGTTACATACAGTGTTAGTCAATGTGATGTTATGTGTTCGTGAGGTAGTGAGGGAATCGTATCCCAACAAAAATAACATTATCAAATTTCCACAAAAATTAAAAATAGAAAAACTATTTGAAAAATATAGCTTAGAAAAAATCAATCCTTATTGTATATTGTGGGGACTATACATCTCATACACACGTCATTCCTTATCAGGCATATTATATTCAACAGTACCTATATTATATACACTGTTTGTTTGTATGCTCTTACTTACACACACAGGCAAGTAAGATGCAATGTTCAGCCAATGACAAAATGATAGATAAGGATCTCAGTAATGTCTTGGACTGGTACACGAACGCATTATGTCATTTCTTATCAGTTGCTTTAGCAATGAAGAAGAAATGACGTGATTTCTACAAATACATATACATATGTGTATCTGTGCCAAAAATTCTATATATAAACTCACAAAACTGGCTACAAAATTGCCAGTGTTTGCCAAGAATTTGGCTCTCCCATACTTATAGTATGAAGTGGCTGAACACGCTTAAATTCTGTTGAATTTACCTTCTTGTGAGAACATCGTCAAAATATAAGAGCCACTTCATCAACAGCTACAGAAATAATAGCATTACATGATGCTATTGATGATATTAAAGAAACTTGTTATTTGGCCAATTTGTTTAACGATTTGTTTATCTTATACAAATATTTGAGAACAATATTTCCACCATAAAAATTTTAAAAAAAATTAAAAATCCTCACGATAAAATATTACGACTTCTTAAATACAGCCAATGAAAAAATAATTGACATATCATACATAAGTACACATGACCAATTGGCTGATATCATAACTAAAGCTTTAAATAAGAAAAAATTTGAAAATATAGTTAACAAAATACTTTATAAAGAAAAGGAAGTTAATCAATCACAAAACAAAATTATCGATAATGTAAATACCCATATCCTATAATGTCAACTTAATCTAGTCTTTCAATTTAAATGTAATTGCTAATATCAATTTTTTTTTTTTATAATAAATTTTGTAATAATATTTTGACAAACATAATTTAATGTACTTACCTGTTGTGAATATTTTGGTTCGTTATTTTTTTTTTTGTATAATGATGTTACCATTTAATTTTTTTTTCATGGTTTTAAAGATTGGATCTTATAAACCATTCATCCGTGAATATTTTTAGCTTTACATATTTCTGTTACTTTGTCATAGACAACCACTTATCGTGTTCCTTTTTTACCCAACATTAGTCCAAATTTTAACTTGGTTTGTGAGTTGTTAGGGGGTATTGAGTATAGTCCACCTCACTCCACCTCACCATTTTGGTCCATCCTCCAGAGTTATAAGGTTACATTGAAGTAATACTACCTGCATCTAGTGCTAAGCAACACTAGTTTATTATCTGTGACGTAATGACTGAAAGTAGACCTTATACATCAAGAATTGGCTTTTTATCCATAAGTCAGTCAATTATATATGTACAATACTGCTTCTCTTATTATATACTAATCTGCTGTGCAACACACTTGTTTTTATTTAACAGAAAATTTCATACAAAAATCCAGAAAAACCTCTATGAATTGTAAGTATAACAAAAAATTTTACAAAATGAAAGAAGACCCCACCCAGCATTCCAATACACGAAAATATCACAGCTGACTAAAAAAACAAAAAACAAAAAACAAAGAAAGCTGTCAGACTCCAGATTCAAATTTATATCTCAAGCGTGCTAAACCTCTATTTACCCACTGAACCACAGCGGCAGTTACTGAAGCTGGTTTGTCACAGATATACAATCACACAATGAGATAAAAATACACAAAAGACATCAGCAAGACATGGATCCACTTTGCAATGGTTTATCAACAGACACTCCTGTATATAGCTGAGATGAAATTGATAAAAAAATTAAAACCATAATTCATACTAAAGTTATTCTATTCAGACAAGCTGACCCACTCCAATAAAGCCAATGTAATAAAATCGTTATCATTTTGTAGTTTGAACAAATTATCCCACTGATAAACGCAAGTGTCATTAGTTTTTTTAAGTGTAGGGCAGGTAAAGGGAAATGAATCACAAACGACACTGGTGCTTACTTTAGAGGATAAAATTTTATAAACGACTTTTGTGACGATTTTTTATTAGAGTGCGTCAACTTGTGACCATACTTGCTTTATCGAATCCGACAGTTCCGCCATGTAAATGGCTACTTTCAGCGTTCTGTATCAGGTTATATGTTTTCCCATCTAACTGAAAACAACCACCAGATATTCGATTTGCACACCGACCCACAGTGGCACCAAAATATGGATTTATCTTGCTTTCATAACCTATAAAGTTCCAAATTTTTAATAATCAATACAAAATAACAATAAAAAATCGAACCAAATTAAAAATAATTATTTTGATTTTCACCTGAAATGTCGTCAAAACCTAAAACCACATCTTCAACCTGACCTCTCTTGTCTGCCATCTCAACGCTGGTGATGGTTGCACCGTATGTCATAACCCGCACAATGAGCTGGTCATTTTTCATAGTGTATCTGATAACGGGTTCGGCTTTCTTAGTTTTTGGATTGACTACGGTACCAAATACATCAGACGATAAGATAATACAACTTGCCATGACGATGTTAAGCACAACGACCGTATTCCATTAATGAAATGAAATGACAAAAGAAACACTGAAGCCACTACGTAAAACGAACTATTGCATTCTGATAAATGATAATTTGATTGTACGTCTATGTAACATACACCACACAGAGTATATTTATTTCATACTTTGACATGAATCGTAATAATAGAATTGCCGCTGCTGATTGCTGAACTGGTTAATTCTAGTAAATTCGAGCGATAGGATAGGAATCAGATGTTTGGGAGCTATTCCACAATCACTTTACGTCGTTTCAACCACTTAAGCCGTTCACCTCTTCTTCTACATGAAGTCAAGTCGCGTAAAAATTTTACGAAACCATCCGCCAAGTTAAAAAGTTTGCTTAAATGGTGTATAAGTGCCTGAAACAACGTAGGTACTTAAATGTTATAGTGGAATAGCTCCCCAGTTCTATTAGCCACAAAAATTAACACTTTCAACACTGGTGGTTCCAGTCTATTACTTATTTATCTACGTGTCGTATCATCAGTGTCAACCATGGCATTATTTTTACCGACTGCGTCAGAAGGAGATATTGTTTGACTGTGTTCCTGGCAATCTAACGAAATTTTGTGCCACACTACAGCATTCAATATTCATCGTACAAATATGAAATAGGTCTCAAAAAATTCGTATTTTCAAGGTGAGTAACACTGGCCAAAAAAAATTGAAAAATTCCCCATATCAGACCCACAATTTTCATTCAAAATTTGGGGACTTTTTCAACACAAAAAGCAACATAACCAATCACAATCCAAGATTCAACATACAAGAAAATAACGCATGGTAATTGGGTCTCCCAAAAGTTTTTAAAGTTATATAAATATTTCAAGTGTCACCACTTCTCCCAGTAATATATTAGCACCAGTAGATGTATTATGTAGGATTGGATCATTTAAAGTTTGCTGATATCTGCTTAATAATAGTTATAATGAAAAATAATATCAGGAAGGCATATGTTGGAAAACAAACTGTGATTGACTCATTTAAAGTCCGTTGATATATCACCTTTAAAATAATAATTATAAGAAAAAATGAAAATACCATGTTTCCAGAATTCCCTTAAACCAGCCAATCAGGAAGGAGTACTGAAAAATGAACTGTGATTGGCTCATTTAAAGTCCGTTGATATATCCGCTTTAAAATAATAATTATAAAAGAAATGAAAACACCATGTTTCCAGAATTCCCTTAAACCAACCAATCTGGAAGGTGTACTGAAAAATGAACTGTGATTGGCTCATTTAAAATCTATTGATATATCTGCTTCAAATTAATATTTATAAGGAAAAATAAAAATACCCTGTTTCCGGAATTCCCTCAAACTGACCTAGGAAGGTGAACTGAAAAATGAACTGTGATTGGCTCGCTTATGGTTATTAATTAATCACTTATATATAATTATATTTCATATCCCATCATAGGTATCAGTTAGCTTTTTATTTCTCTGTGTCCAAGGTCTATTTTATGACAAACTGTGTGAGGAGGTATCATACTTACCAAATTGATGCAAAAGTGCTGAATAAATACACAAAAATACAAGCAAAACTGAGGCAAGGTCTAACTTTTGCTTTCAACAAGATTCATTAATTTAGAGAATATCAGATAGGTATGAAAATAACTGAAAAAAAAAGTATATACCTCTTTTTTACATTCTCATTATTAACATTTTAAAGTTAAAATAAATTTTAAAGATCTAATTAGTTTTCTTAATATTTGATTAAAAGATTGAAATTTACTCATTGACCAATTCCAAAATTTACGAAAAATTCAAAATTCCCTATTGAGCAATAATAAAATAGGTATTAATTAAAAAAAAAAACAATAGGCTAGAAATAAAATTTGTTGTAACATAAATATTGCAACATGAGCAAGCACTTGTCACTTGAATTTTTTGTATTAGGTATTTCATCATTATCAGAAACTATGAAGGTAAAGATGAATCAGGGAGGATTGAAGTGACAAGAGAAACATGGGCAGATATTAAAGATTCGCACTAAAAAATATTTGCAGCAAAAAAATTGTGAAATAATTAAATTTTTGAAAAAAAAATGAAACCGACTGTGTTTAGGAACATAAAACATAGAACTAAAATGTTGAAAACAAGTTTTCTAGGTTTTGTAATAGTAATTTTTTATAAAATTGATTTACAACTAACGCAGTCACTGGCACAAATATCTTTCAAGTTAAATACATACATACATACATTTATATGTGTGTATATATATAAAATGCAAAATTTTTAAATGAAGTAATTAGATTTCATTTTATTACATATTTGTCTGATGCAATTTGTGGTAAATTTAACATAGATTTGACAATATTCTAGTACACAGCATTATTACATCTATTTAAAACATTGGGGTACCAATCATTAAGAATGTTTAAATTACTTAAATACCTACCTAATATGTTGAAAACTCTCCACTCACCTATTGATTTCAATCCAGTATTGATTTTCATATTAATATCAAAAGCTACTTGTGCCAGCGACTGCGTTGGTTGTAAATCAATTTTATGAAAAATTACTATTACAAAACCTAGAAAACTTGTTTTCAACATTTTAGTTCTATGTTTTATGTTCCTAAACGCGGTTGGTTTCATTTTTTTTCTCAAATATTTAATTATTATACCATAACAACACTGAAGGTTAATATATTTGTTAACATATAGGTAGCATTCTTTTTATACAATAGGGTAACACTAAGGATAACACCGGACAGAGAATTGCCTTGCTTATCGAGTAGTTATAGGAAATCAGGGCAAGGACCGGAGACACACAGCCAAAGAAATATCCAATGCCCCATCAAAAACATAATAATGGAAGTAGGCCTTGTAACCACAACAATAATGAGAACAATAACCACTGAAAACCTAAATAAATTGACAATAAGATTTGGGAACCGATAACCCAAACAAAAAAATTTCACATAACCAATTTCCACAAAATGCATTCACAATTAACCAGACCAATAACCAGAAAGAAGAAAAAATTGGTTTTTATTGGTATTTATTAAATATTAATATTATTAATTATTTTTTTCAAAATTTACCAATTATCGATAATTTGATATGGAGAAATTTTTTTTATATATTTTACTTAGTGATGGGCGATGGTACTATCAAACTACCAAACTATAAAACTATCCATAATTTGATATTAAGTCAGTGAACTATCTCTGCCAATAGTTTTTTTTTAAACATTCATTTTGGCCTTATTTCTCAAAATTAGAACATTTTTAGTTTGTTAAAAAAAAATTGGTAAAATTTATACCCCTTTTCAAGTTTGATAAGAGAAAATTAGTTCATTAGAAATTATAAAAAAACTATCGATACTATCAAAAAACCATCGAACTTATCGATAGTTTTTGTTTTTTACCATTTGTGGAATACTTTGTCGTGAAAAAGATATACTCACCAGAAGGTAATCAACAGGTATTTTACATGTTGTGCCACTTCATATGTAAACATACGGGCAAGCCAAAACCTGGGCAAACACTGGAAATTTTAGAACCAGTCCCAATGGTTTATGTACTGGGTTATTCACACACACTCATACAGACATACATAGCAATTACAAACATTTGTGTGAAAGGATTGGTTTGTCATTTCTTGAATAGATAAGAAATGGCGGACCAGTTCATATACTGAATCATGACATCATCGTCTTTGTTAGATTAGGCACGGTTTGGTACTTGTACATTACTTGCACATGTGTACAAGTGTTCACGATCAAACATACCTAATCTTGCAATTGTTTAACATTGTGAAAACAAATATTTGCCAGCCTTTTGGTGATGACTGTCATTGGGGGTCCGAGCCCCTTCACTTCATGGGAGTAATGTCCCCACACCATTGATTAATCGATAGTAAAAAATTTTGGACTATCTCCATCCCTAATTTTACCCCAAATTTTTTCTCAACCAATATCCAGTAATCACAATCAATAACAAGAAAAGTTACTATATGGTTAACCAGAACAATACCCAGTAACCAAATGAGTACATTTTTAACCAATAACTAACAAGTACCTAACCAGTAACCAATATAGATTTTTATTGATTCCCAGTAAATGATAACCCCAAAAATGTTTTATTTACAACGAAGACATATAGCTAAAGAGATGTCTAACTCTCTATATGCACTGTAGTGCAAAAATGTGACAAAGATCTTTGGCCATTATCATCATCATCATTATCATCAACAACAATAAGGCAACTTGGTTCAACATTCTGTACAGCCAAAATTACGCATATTTCATAGTGAAAACAGACATATCTATACTAATTCATACACTATCAAGCTAAAAGTAATGACACATGCGCAGTAAAGTAAACAAAGCTGAGAAATCATTTATGATGATGATGATGATGATTGAGATGTTTGTCACATTTTTGATCACCCAGAGATCTCTTTAGCTATGTCTCTCCTTTTTTCACAACAAAATCTGCTCAACTTTGGA